>JAQQZY010000020.1:5769945-5784735 GCA_030068375.1 Ostorhinchus rueppellii | reverse complement strand
CTAGCTCTCTCTCTCTCTCTCTCTCTCTCGTTCTGTCTTTCTCCTTCTCTCTTAAGCTTGAAACCCCCCCCCCCCAGTGATTTCATTTATATCGTGATAAATATCGATATCATCTTATATGGAAAAATTACCATAATATGATTTTTTTTCCATATCGCCCAGCCCTACTTACAATATGAAAATCTGTTAATCTTTGTACTTCGAGGTTTCAATAAATGAGACATTAGTGCTACACAGTGTGAGTAGGCAGTGACAGACAGGCTGAATTAACACACTGAACACACAGCTGAAGGGAGGCAGAATATAAAGGTTCAGTGATGAAGCTGCAGCTCTAACCTTTTTCATGAGGTTGTCAGGCGGGACGTCTCTCCTGCCCAGGGAGTAGGGAACCCACTGATTGCTCCCTGACCCCATCTCCTGGTCATTATCCAGCATGGCAGACTGCTGTGAGGGGGTCTGAGAGAAAGGAAGACACACAGACAGAAACAATGAGCTTGACTGAGATATTTAGTTGCACAACTCTTGTCTGCAGACAAGTCTGAATGAATATTAGATGAGTTAAATTGGGGTAGAGGCTCAGTCCAGGAGTCTCTCACTTAAAGATTCTCATTACTGTGTCTATTGTTATTTGTAACAGAAAGACAAAGAGTAATCGTTTGTTATAACAACAACTCAGCTGAAGTCATTGGAATCCCTATAAATGTACGCACAGTGCCTCACACCTTCTGTTGTTAGATAACAAAGACTGCAATCATATATAAGATCACATTCATATGTGACTAAAATGCAAATCCAAGTATTTTTTGTGGCCTGTTTGTAGCGCCACCTGATGTAGTATAATGAACGCCTTGAATTTGTTGCAACATTAAAGTCCTCACTAGGCAGGTGGTGGTTGTGGTAAACAATAGAAAAACAATATCCAGGACTCCCACAGTGTCACAATAAAATGTTTTTGGCTTGAGTTAGAAAATTATTGTGGTTTAAACATTAATAATACATCAAGTGATATTTCTGCCAATACTAGTGCTAAAATATATATTGCTCCAATTAAAAATCAGCAGATATTGTACATCAAGTTTATGATATTGTTGTCAAAAAAAAAATTTCTGTGACTAGTTTAGATTTGCATTTATGATCAATATATTTTGCCACTTTAAACCATTTGAAAAATGTATTTAATTTTAAAAATGTTTTTGTAGCTGTGGTTCAGTCACAAATGAATGTAATTTCTAAGTGACAGATTTGAAGATAGAATTTCATACTGACGTAATTTAGAAATGCCTTTCAGGGAGGAGCACAGGCACTACAGAAACTGGAGATAAATGCCAGCTTAAAAACTGTGGCTTGAAAAGGATCTTCTTTTCATCTCTTAGGAAGGAGAACACATTCTATTGAAGGTAGCATGTTGTTTCCTGTCTGTCCATCTACTTTATTTTGTTGCTATAATTCAGGTAACCTTGGAACATGGCAACTGATTTATAGCTATGTTCACGTTCTTGAATAACCACTCAATCATTTGCATGTGTTTGTTCGCTGTGGTTATGCTCGAGTTTATATATAGATGCAAGGCACATTGAGACAGAAGCTTGAAATTCTGCCAGAAATAAGATTCACTCATACTCGCAGCTTGAGCTGGTAGATTATTCTTTCAATCAGAACAGAAATAACAGCTGGCAGTTAAATAATAGTTTATGGGAGCAAAAGCTGGATGAAGCAGCATAGGAGCTGTACATTTGCTATTCTCCATAATTACCTATGTGTGATAATGGTCATAATAGCTAGCGGGGTTCATTGTTCTCAGTGGGGTACTCACAGCGTTGGCAGACGGAGGAGGAGGTAGTGGCAGCCAGCGGCCAGCAGGGGGCTCATGCTTAGTGTTATTGTAAAGGTTAAAGTTCAAAGTGCTGCTGCGCCCCTGGCCGTGACCCCCGCCCTGACAGAGCATGCCCAGCGTGAGCGTGTTGTGCTTTAGGACACCACTCTGATTGGAGAAGACAACATCACATGACATGGGTGAATGTAGGGGGAGGGGGGCGGAGCCTACACAGCGGGCTGCAGCGTGGTGACAACACACTGTGAGCTCCACAAACAAACAAACAAACAAACAAACAAACAACAATAACACTAATAAAACAACAACAACAAGAACAGTGCAGAGTTGCTGAAAGCACAGAGAAATGTTAGCTCATGATCGATCAATACACACAGAGAACAGAGTGTCATACAAGCAACTGGTGCTCATTCCAACATCAGTTTAGCCATTAGTGGACTTGTGTTGAAATAAATTAGGTAGTTGTATGTGAAAGAAGCATTGAACCCAGTCCCAAAGTGTAAAGTGAGAGCTGGACCCTATAATAAACCAGAAAAAAAATAATCAATAATGTATAATGAACTGTGGTTCTTTGTAAAGTTTTCTATGTTTGCAAAATGAGGCAGATCAGAATTTATGAATGTAGCTGTGGATACATGAATAATACTTCTTCTACCAAAATAAATGTTTCAGATTAGAGATTCCACATTAACTGTTGGCATTTTTGCTGAATTATGTGAAGTGATGTGACAAAGCATCATTAGAATACTTGAGATGCTCAAAGTAGCTCTGTGGAATCCACAATTTTCTCAAAAGCTTACTTCATTATTGTTTAGACTTGATGGAGGATCATTTAACAACGCTTAAAATCCTCAAGGTCTTTAATAAAAACTTTTGTCAACAATGATTCAGTAATATTTTGCTATAATCACATGTCTCTTTGCTCCTTTCAGAAAGTGTCACATCATATCACCTGGTTTTTTGCAGAAAGAATATATTTATTCCAGCCCCAGGGAAACTAATCAGCTAATCAACCATGTATTTACGTGGCTGTCTGGTGCTAATTTTTTTCTGAGTGAATATATGACCAAAGTGTTGACACTACATGGACAAAATCCTTTTGAAAATTGTGATCAAGCTGGTTTCTGCTGTTTGAGGTTATTACATGAGGCTTTTTTTCATTGTAACTGGACGATTGTTCTGATTGTTAGAGAATATTAGAGTCCATGTAAACACAGCTAATATTACTCAATCAGTATTTACTTGTTTTAGTCACTACTTTATCCTATATCAGCAGGGATACAGTACATTCTGACTTCTTTTTATTTCAGTATGACGTATATCCTAAGGGTTGTTTTTTTTTTTGCAAACAGTTATATAAATTCTAAAGATCTTGTGTTTTTTTTTTCCCAAACAAGTGAAATTGTTCAGCGCCAGAAAGTCAGGTTGTCTCTGGAAACAACTGGCAATAAAAGCAGCACCTAAAAATAGCATTTTAGAGGGGCTGTCATCTATTACTGGACTTCCACACAGGTATGAGTCTTGCAGTAAACATGTTTCTAAAAAAAATAAAGAAAATCAAACATACAGACTTTAAGCTACATACTTGAGTCAAACAATTCACTAAAATCTTCAACATCACTCTGGAGGATCATCAGACTGTTAAAACCTGGATAATGAGTCTTGAAAAATTGAAATGATCTCGCGACTTTCACTTGTTTAAAAAAAAAAAGTGTCTTAAGATAACACAAGATCAAGTTTGTGTGTCACAATGCAGATTGTGTTGCATTGTATTTGAGGACATGTGACTTCTTCAGTACATATCCATAGCTGTGAGTGTGCAGAAGGTCAGGCTGACAGAGCGACAGTGTGAAGTGGACACACATGCAGCCGGACACATATCTGGTCAACCTTACAACACAGACTTACACAAATACAGACAGGGAGGGCTCCTGAGGGCTGCTTGTATGTATGTATGTATATGTGTGTGTTTGTGTGTGTGTGTGTGTTCAGTTTCTCCAGCTTGTGGGTGTTTTTCATTGATGTACCCTGTCCAGTCGTTTGGCTTCTATGTGCCGGAGCAGCTGTTGTCTCCAATCGGCAGGCATCTTGGAGGTGATGTCTTCAGGTTTCTGTGGTACAACAGGTCTGACTTTGATGGTGTCCTCCGATGGTTTCTCGGGGCAGGTCGCCAGGGTGTAGTCAGGGGGCATCTTCTCCAGTAGGGCAGCCATGGTGGGGCGAGCTGACACTGGACGAGCCTGAGGACAAAAGGTTCATCAGTGTTTTCAGTTGCAGTATTTTACAGCAGTAAAGGAAGAGGACCCTTTACTTGACTAAAAATAATACAGGGGTGTAAAAAATAAAAACAAAAACCTTCATATAGTCGACACATTAGTGTAGGAACTGCATGGAGTTACTTTCAACCACTTCACATTCAGTTTTATACACTGGGACACTATCAGTCAGAAGATTCATTTATGGAAGAGAGAAAAAAGTAATGTTTTGATACACTAACTATTGAGCGGTGGAACTTTACATTTTATAACTGATATTTTTTGAAATATTATATAATTATAACAGATCTTGAAACTAAAGCATGATTAAGGGTGGAGCTGGTCATAACTCAGACATTTGAAATGTGAGATGACTTTGCACTGCAGTTAAGACATCAGAAAGATTGGAAAGAAGTGGTTTAAAGTTTACTAATGTGGTGCATTTTAAAAGGTTCTATCCATTGTGTAAGATCTTATAAATAAGTACAATCAACAGGCAAATGCACTGAAATACAATGTAGTAGTAAATGTACAAAGTGTAAAATAAAAAGGAAGTAACAGTTGGAGTTCTTGCTGAAGTACTTTCTACCACTGATATTTTATTAGTTGATCCCGACAAGGACATATGAGCGTAACTATTCATTCATTCATCTTCTATACCCGCTTTATCCTCACTAGGGTCACGGGGGTCATATGGAGCCTATCCCAGCTACTTAAGGGCGAAGGCGGGGTACACCCTGGACAAGTCGCCAGTTCATCGTAGAGCATAACTAAAGCACTGGATTATTTGATGGATTAAATGCACAGCTTTTTGTATTTCTTTAAATTACAACACTATTCCTTCCCAAAGATTCCAAATGACCTCAGTAGAAAAATTATATCAGTGGGCACTTCTTCAAGATAATCTAATCTTTATCTGACAAATGACCTCTTTCAGTCAACCAAATAATTGGTGTCCTAAGACAGTAACGAAAAGAAAAAATCATCTATTTATGTTCAGCAGCAAGACATTCTGGATTGCCCTCTAAATCATGAAGCCTTTTGAGGAGGTATCCTTCACTTTGGTGAAGGTAACATGGACGATTAGATTTTCAGGTAGATTAACAACGCAACTGTGGTACTATTAACAGCAAACAGGCCATTGTGAGGGAGATGGAGGTGGCCCTCAAGGTGAAGCCAACTCTCATCTTGTGTTTAATTTTTATTAAAGAGAGGAGAATGTTGAAGTCACGTGCTCGAAACGATTACCCTTCGGTGTCTGGGCCCTGCTTCTTGGTGCTGAAAGCAGCCAGCTGCATCTGATTAGCATGCGTCTGGACACCTCTGGACGGCTCCCTTTGACTATTTTTAGAAAGTCTGACTTGGGCCAAGACTGAGCTGAAGGGATTATTTATGGGTTGGGAATGCCTTGGAATCTGGAAGATGTAGGTAGAGCAAGGACACCTCTGCTAATCTGCTTAGTCTGCTGCTGCCTTCCATCTACGTAAATGGCTAAATATCGTATATTACAGTACTGGGCAAAAGTCCAATGTTCAAAGTCCAACATTAGGTTTGTTGGTTTAGTTAAGTTCTTATGACCACACATATTCATTGTTCAGTCTCTGGGGGAAAAAAACAGCTTCTATAAACCATAGTGGTAGTATTTAGTTTGACCTCCCCTTACACTTAACATTTCTTTACCTCTTTTGTTCAGACAATAGGAGATTTATTGAATTCATTTTCTAATATTTTATACCAGGTTTCATTCAACAGGTCACATATTTATAATTATTTGTAATGCTTCTTTTCATGGGGCAAAAGGTCATGATTAAAAAGGTAAACTCTTCAGATTTTGTATAATTTAAAGGGCCAATATCTTATCAGCCCGAGTTATATCCAAACCATTTACATATGTACATTTGGACAGCATAGAATGTAGGGCACATTTTTACTTGATTGTAAAGCTGGGAGATGATGTGGGAAGGCTTGAAGTATTGAACAATGGCAGCAGTGAGCGATTTTGTACTGTCACATGATTTAGACAAAGTATATCAGTACGAAACAAACTTTTCAAGAAATGCAACCACTTTACAAAGAACCAAAGCAGCCTCTTTCAAGTCTCTGTGATGCAAAACCATAAAGGAATGGTTGGTGAGTGAACACACTAATAAGGGGACACGTGTGATTTATTCTGTCACATACCTGTGATGCTCCGTAGGTTTCCGTGCTATAGCTCCTGGCAGACAGGGGGCGTCGCTGAGTCAGGCTCTTTGTCGGATAACCAATCATGGGCTTCTTCTGCTCTTGGTAGGTGGGATAGTCATCGTCATAACGACCATTTCTCTTGTTGTGCAGCATCTGGCTCTGGTCAGCCATGTTGTGCTCCATGGGGGTGGAGTAGGCGAGAGCCCGGCCATAAAGAGGAGGGTCCACCTGTCGACAGGAGACGATCGACAGATTACACAAGGAAGTTCAAAACAGAAACACCCATCGCAAAAACAGTCCTGTTATACTGGAGTTGAGTGAAATGACTTTGGGTTTACAAATTCATACAGTAGGTGAATAATACCTCTTACAAACTGAAATGATCTCTTATGTGCAGATCCTTAACTTCACTGTCACTAGTTTCACAAAAATGAGCATTTATATAGATACAATAACAGCTGTTGTTCATAAACTTAAATATTTTGTTTTACAATCAAGCAAAGAAGGGGAAAATGTGGAAAAAAATTTAAGAAAATCTACCAGTAACAAGTTATAGATCATGGTTTATTTTTCTGATCAACTATTTAACCTGTTGTTGCAGCAGTTTTTTTTTTTAAACCTTTATTTAACCAGGAAAGTCCCATTGAGATTAACTACATCTTTTTCAAGAGAGTCCAAGAGAAATCTATAAAACCAACAGAAAAATTAGAGGAAGTTTTGTGTTAATAAATCATAATATGTTTATATTTCAGTATTTTGATAGAAAGGAGGATCCCTCCCTAGTATAACTCTTTTATAATGCTAATAGTAATAATAACACAATCAATAAAAAAAAAGTTAAATGTGATTTTTTTTTAAACTTTCAAAACAAACACAAATATAGAATAGTATTTGAAATACTGCACATTGGATTGAAATGTTGAAATGTAGTATTATTATCTTACTGAAATGTAAAATAAAAAATCACACATTTACAATTCTCATAACAAACGAGGTATGATATTCTATTTTTTTCTTTTGTTCAGACTAGGTATAATTTTAAGTTGTTACCTGCTTGACAGTTTCAACTGTGACTCCAGTCTTCCTCAGAAGCATCATCCGACGTGTTGCTGACGTGTTCAGCTGTTAAATGACACGTCAACAAAACGTTGGATAACACTTCTGAGAAAGACTGGAGTCACAGTTGAAACTGTCAAGCAGGTAACAACTTAAAATTATACCTAGTCTGAACAAAAGAAAAAAATAGAATATCATACCTCGTTTGTTATGAGAATTGTAAATGTGTGATTTTTTATTTTACATTTCAGTAAGATAATAATACTACATTTCAACATTTCAATCCAATGTGCAGTATTTCAAATACTATTCTATATTTGTGTTTGTTTTGAAAGTTTAAAAAAAAATCACATTTAACTTTTTTTTTATTGATTGTGTTATTATTACTATTAGCATTATAAAAGAGTTATACTAGGGAGGGATCCTCCTTTCTATCAAAATACTGAAATATAAACATATTATGATTTATTAACACAAAACTTCCTCTAATTTTTCTGTTGGTTTTATAGATTTCTCTTGGACTCTCTTGAAAAAGATGTAGTTAATCTCAATGGGACTTTCCTGGTTAAATAAAGGTTTAAAAAAAAAAACTGCTGCAACAACAGGTTAAATAGTTGATCAGAAAAATAAACCATGATCTATAACTTGTTACTGGTAGATTTTCTTAAATTTTTTTCCACATTTTCCCCTTCTTTGCTTGATTGTAAAACAAAATATTTAAGTTTATGAACAACAGCTGTTATTGTATCTATATAAATGCTCATTTTTGTGAAACTAGTGACAGTGAAGTTAAGGATCTGCACATAAGAGATCATTTCAGTTTGTAAGAGGTATTATTCACCTACTGTATGAATTTGTAAACCCAAAGTCATTTCACTCAACTCCAGTATAACAGGACTGTTTTTGCGATGGGTGTTTCTGTTTTGAACTTCCTTGTGTAATCTGTCGATCGTCTCCTGTCGACAGGTGGACCCTCCTCTTTATGGCCGGGCTCTCGCCTACTCCACCCCCATGGAGCACAACATGGCTGACCAGAGCCAGATGCTGCACAACAAGAGAAATGGTCGTTATGACGATGACTATCCCACCTACCAAGAGCAGAAGAAGCCCATGATTGGTTATCCGACAAAGAGCCTGACTCAGCGACGCCCCCTGTCTGCCAGGAGCTATAGCACGGAAACCTACGGAGCATCACAGGTATGTGACAGAATAAATCACACGTGTCCCCTTATTAGTGTGTTCACTCACCAACCATTCCTTTATGGTTTTGCATCACAGAGACTTGAAAGAGGCTGCTTTGGTTCTTTGTAAAGTGGTTGCATTTCTTGAAAAGTTTGTTTCGTACTGATATACTTTGTCTAAATCATGTGACAGTACAAAATCGCTCACTGCTGCCATTGTTCAATACTTCAAGCCTTCCCACATCATCTCCCAGCTTTACAATCAAGTAAAAATGTGCCCTACATTCTATGCTGTCCAAATGTACATATGTAAATGGTTTGGATATAACTCGGGCTGATAAGATATTGGCCCTTTAAATTATACAAAATCTGAAGAGTTTACCTTTTTAATCATGACCTTTTGCCCCATGAAAAGAAGCATTACAAATAATTATAAATATGTGACCTGTTGAATGAAACCTGGTATAAAATATTAGAAAATGAATTCAATAAATCTCCTATTGTCTGAACAAAAGAGGTAAAGAAATGTTAAGTGTAAGGGGAGGTCAAACTAAATACTACCACTATGGTTTATAGAAGCTGTTTTTTTCCCCCAGAGACTGAACAATGAATATGTGTGGTCATAAGAACTTAACTAAACCAACAAACCTAATGTTGGACTTTGAACATTGGACTTTTGCCCAGTACTGTAATATACGATATTTAGCCATTTACGTAGATGGAAGGCAGCAGCAGACTAAGCAGATTAGCAGAGGTGTCCTTGCTCTACCTACATCTTCCAGATTCCAAGGCATTCCCAACCCATAAATAATCCCTTCAGCTCAGTCTTGGCCCAAGTCAGACTTTCTAAAAATAGTCAAAGGGAGCCGTCCAGAGGTGTCCAGACGCATGCTAATCAGATGCAGCTGGCTGCTTTCAGCACCAAGAAGCAGGGCCCAGACACCGAAGGGTAATCGTTTCGAGCACGTGACTTCAACATTCTCCTCTCTTTAATAAAAATTAAACACAAGATGAGAGTTGGCTTCACCTTGAGGGCCACCTCCATCTCCCTCACAATGGCCTGTTTGCTGTTAATAGTACCACAGTTGCGTTGTTAATCTACCTGAAAATCTAATCGTCCATGTTACCTTCACCAAAGTGAAGGATACCTCCTCAAAAGGCTTCATGATTTAGAGGGCAATCCAGAATGTCTTGCTGCTGAACATAAATAGATGATTTTTTCTTTTCGTTACTGTCTTAGGACACCAATTATTTGGTTGACTGAAAGAGGTCATTTGTCAGATAAAGATTAGATTATCTTGAAGAAGTGCCCACTGATATAATTTTTCTACTGAGGTCATTTGGAATCTTTGGGAAGGAATAGTGTTGTAATTTAAAGAAATACAAAAAGCTGTGCATTTAATCCATCAAATAATCCAGTGCTTTAGTTATGCTCTACGATGAACTGGCGACTTGTCCAGGGTGTACCCCGCCTTCGCCCTTAAGTAGCTGGGATAGGCTCCATATGACCCCCGTGACCCTAGTGAGGATAAAGCGGGTATAGAAGATGAATGAATGAATAGTTACGCTCATATGTCCTTGTCGGGATCAACTAATAAAATATCAGTGGTAGAAAGTACTTCAGCAAGAACTCCAACTGTTACTTCCTTTTTATTTTACACTTTGTACATTTACTACTACATTGTATTTCAGTGCATTTGCCTGTTGATTGTACTTATTTATAAGATCTTACACAATGGATAGAACCTTTTAAAATGCACCACATTAGTAAACTTTAAACCACTTCTTTCCAATCTTTCTGATGTCTTAACTGCAGTGCAAAGTCATCTCACATTTCAAATGTCTGAGTTATGACCAGCTCCACCCTTAATCATGCTTTAGTTTCAAGATCTGTTATAATTATATAATATTTCAAAAAATATCAGTTATAAAATGTAAAGTTCCACCGCTCAATAGTTAGTGTATCAAAACATTACTTTTTTCTCTCTTCCATAAATGAATCTTCTGACTGATAGTGTCCCAGTGTATAAAACTGAATGTGAAGTGGTTGAAAGTAACTCCATGCAGTTCCTACACTAATGTGTCGACTATATGAAGGTTTTTGTTTTTATTTTTTACACCCCTGTATTATTTTTAGTCAAGTAAAGGGTCCTCTTCCTTTACTGCTGTAAAATACTGCAACTGAAAACACTGATGAACCTTTTGTCCTCAGGCTCGTCCAGTGTCAGCTCGCCCCACCATGGCTGCCCTACTGGAGAAGATGCCCCCTGACTACACCCTGGCGACCTGCCCCGAGAAACCATCGGAGGACACCATCAAAGTCAGACCTGTTGTACCACAGAAACCTGAAGACATCACCTCCAAGATGCCTGCCGATTGGAGACAACAGCTGCTCCGGCACATAGAAGCCAAACGACTGGACAGGGTACATCAATGAAAAACACCCACAAGCTGGAGAAACTGAACACACACACACACACAAACACACACATATACATACATACATACAAGCAGCCCTCAGGAGCCCTCCCTGTCTGTATTTGTGTAAGTCTGTGTTGTAAGGTTGACCAGATATGTGTCCGGCTGCATGTGTGTCCACTTCACACTGTCGCTCTGTCAGCCTGACCTTCTGCACACTCACAGCTATGGATATGTACTGAAGAAGTCACATGTCCTCAAATACAATGCAACACAATCTGCATTGTGACACACAAACTTGATCTTGTGTTATCTTAAGACACTTTTTTTTTTTAAACAAGTGAAAGTCGCGAGATCATTTCAATTTTTCAAGACTCATTATCCAGGTTTTAACAGTCTGATGATCCTCCAGAGTGATGTTGAAGATTTTAGTGAATTGTTTGACTCAAGTATGTAGCTTAAAGTCTGTATGTTTGATTTTCTTTATTTTTTTTAGAAACATGTTTACTGCAAGACTCATACCTGTGTGGAAGTCCAGTAATAGATGACAGCCCCTCTAAAATGCTATTTTTAGGTGCTGCTTTTATTGCCAGTTGTTTCCAGAGACAACCTGACTTTCTGGCGCTGAACAATTTCACTTGTTTGGGAAAAAAAAAACACAAGATCTTTAGAATTTATATAACTGTTTGCAAAAAAAAAAACAACCCTTAGGATATACGTCATACTGAAATAAAAAGAAGTCAGAATGTACTGTATCCCTGCTGATATAGGATAAAGTAGTGACTAAAACAAGTAAATACTGATTGAGTAATATTAGCTGTGTTTACATGGACTCTAATATTCTCTAACAATCAGAACAATCGTCCAGTTACAATGAAAAAAAGCCTCATGTAATAACCTCAAACAGCAGAAACCAGCTTGATCACAATTTTCAAAAGGATTTTGTCCATGTAGTGTCAACACTTTGGTCATATATTCACTCAGAAAAAAATTAGCACCAGACAGCCACGTAAATACATGGTTGATTAGCTGATTAGTTTCCCTGGGGCTGGAATAAATATATTCTTTCTGCAAAAAACCAGGTGATATGATGTGACACTTTCTGAAAGGAGCAAAGAGACATGTGATTATAGCAAAATATTACTGAATCATTGTTGACAAAAGTTTTTATTAAAGACCTTGAGGATTTTAAGCGTTGTTAAATGATCCTCCATCAAGTCTAAACAATAATGAAGTAAGCTTTTGAGAAAATTGTGGATTCCACAGAGCTACTTTGAGCATCTCAAGTATTCTAATGATGCTTTGTCACATCACTTCACATAATTCAGCAAAAATGCCAACAGTTAATGTGGAATCTCTAATCTGAAACATTTATTTTGGTAGAAGAAGTATTATTCATGTATCCACAGCTACATTCATAAATTCTGATCTGCCTCATTTTGCAAACATAGAAAACTTTACAAAGAACCACAGTTCATTATACATTATTGATTATTTTTTTTCTGGTTTATTATAGGGTCCAGCTCTCACTTTACACTTTGGGACTGGGTTCAATGCTTCTTTCACATACAACTACCTAATTTATTTCAACACAAGTCCACTAATGGCTAAACTGATGTTGGAATGAGCACCAGTTGCTTGTATGACACTCTGTTCTCTGTGTGTATTGATCGATCATGAGCTAACATTTCTCTGTGCTTTCAGCAACTCTGCACTGTTCTTGTTGTTGTTGTTTTATTAGTGTTATTGTTGTTTGTTTGTTTGTTTGTTTGTTTGTTTGTGGAGCTCACAGTGTGTTGTCACCACGCTGCAGCCCGCTGTGTAGGCTCCGCCCCCCTCCCCCTACATTCACCCATGTCATGTGATGTTGTCTTCTCCAATCAGAGTGGTGTCCTAAAGCACAACACGCTCACGCTGGGCATGCTCTGTCAGGGCGGGGGTCACGGCCAGGGGCGCAGCAGCACTTTGAACTTTAACCTTTACAATAACACTAAGCATGAGCCCCCTGCTGGCCGCTGGCTGCCACTACCTCCTCCTCCGTCTGCCAACGCTGTGAGTACCCCACTGAGAACAATGAACCCCGCTAGCTATTATGACCATTATCACACATAGGTAATTATGGAGAATAGCAAATGTACAGCTCCTATGCTGCTTCATCCAGCTTTTGCTCCCATAAACTATTATTTAACTGCCAGCTGTTATTTCTGTTCTGATTGAAAGAATAATCTACCAGCTCAAGCTGCGAGTATGAGTGAATCTTATTTCTGGCAGAATTTCAAGCTTCTGTCTCAATGTGCCTTGCATCTATATATAAACTCGAGCATAACCACAGCGAACAAACACATGCAAATGATTGAGTGGTTATTCAAGAACGTGAACATAGCTATAAATCAGTTGCCATGTTCCAAGGTTACCTGAATTATAGCAACAAAATAAAGTAGATGGACAGACAGGAAACAACATGCTACCTTCAATAGAATGTGTTCTCCTTCCTAAGAGATGAAAAGAAGATCCTTTTCAAGCCACAGTTTTTAAGCTGGCATTTATCTCCAGTTTCTGTAGTGCCTGTGCTCCTCCCTGAAAGGCATTTCTAAATTACGTCAGTATGAAATTCTATCTTCAAATCTGTCACTTAGAAATTACATTCATTTGTGACTGAACCACAGCTACAAAAACATTTTTAAAATTAAATACATTTTTCAAATGGTTTAAAGTGGCAAAATATATTGATCATAAATGCAAATCTAAACTAGTCACAGAAATTTTTTTTTTGACAACAATATCATAAACTTGATGTACAATATCTGCTGATTTTTAATTGGAGCAATATATATTTTAGCACTAGTATTGGCAGAAATATCACTTGATGTATTATTAATGTTTAAACCACAATAATTTTCTAACTCAAGCCAAAAACATTTTATTGTGACACTGTGGGAGTCCTGGATATTGTTTTTCTATTGTTTACCACAACCACCACCTGCCTAGTGAGGACTTTAATGTTGCAACAAATTCAAGGCGTTCATTATACTACATCAGGTGGCGCTACAAACAGGCCACAAAAAATACTTGGATTTGCATTTTAGTCACATATGAATGTGATCTTATATATGATTGCAGTCTTTGTTATCTAACAACAGAAGGTGTGAGGCACTGTGCGTACATTTATAGGGATTCCAATGACTTCAGCTGAGTTGTTGTTATAACAAACGATTACTCTTTGTCTTTCTGTTACAAATAACAATAGACACAGTAATGAGAATCTTTAAGTGAGAGACTCCTGGACTGAGCCTCTACCCCAATTTAACTCATCTAATATTCATTCAGACTTGTCTGCAGACAAGAGTTGTGCAACTAAATATCTCAGTCAAGCTCATTGTTTCTGTCTGTGTGTCTTCCTTTCTCTCAGACCCCCTCACAGCAGTCTGCCATGCTGGATAATGACCAGGAGATGGGGTCAGGGAGCAATCAGTGGGTTCCCTACTCCCTGGGCAGGAGAGACGTCCCGCCTGACAACCTCATGAAAAAGGTTAGAGCTGCAGCTTCATCACTGAACCTTTATATTCTGCCTCCCTTCAGCTGTGTGTTCAGTGTGTTAATTCAGCCTGTCTGTCACTGCCTACTCACACTGTGTAGCACTAATGTCTCATTTATTGAAACCTCGAAGTACAAAGATTAACAGATTTTCATATTGTAAGTAGGGCTGGGCGATATGGAAAAAAAATCATATTATGGTAATTTTTCCATATAAGATGATATCGATATTTATCACGATATAAATGAAATCACTGGGGGGGGGGGGTTTCAAGCTTAAGAGAGAAGGAGAAAGACAGAACGAGAGAGAGAGAGAGAGAGAGAGAGCTAG
>JAQQZY010000020.1:5758568-5769845 GCA_030068375.1 Ostorhinchus rueppellii | reverse complement strand
CAAAAGAAAAAAATAGAATATGATTACAGTAATGGAAGACAAAATGAACGTCTTTAGGCTTAAACGAGGTATGACACATCAGAATGAGTCTTAACATCAAGTGAATGAATGAAAAAATGTTTGAGTGGAGTTATATTAAACCTTATTTAGGTTAAAAAAAACATTAACAATGCTATAGTCACAGGCTCAGAGTCATACTATAACATAACAGGTTAATAAAGAGAATAAGTATGGTAAGCATCTCCTACCTGCTGTCTGTACTGAGATTCCTGCAGCGCCTCCTGCTGAGCTTCATGAACTCTACGAAACAATGCAAGCTCTGTAGAGCTCACCAGAGAATCCGCTCTTCTCAAAAACCCTGGTCTGGAGCGCTGTGATGGGACTGGCTGTTGAGCTTGGCTGCTGGGCAAACCATCCTGGGTTATTGGAGACTGGGGGAAAGAAAACATCTCAAGTGGAGGGTATGCACGGTAGCGAGGGCTCACAAGCTCCTTAGGTAATGTCTTCCCTGGTTGATTGATGTATTCCAAGGCCTTGGATGAGTGATTGACATAATCCGGTGTGTTGGGAAATGGTGGAGGGACCCGGCGGTCGATGGTCACCTGATCAGTTAAAACGGTTAACCGTTAGTCCAAGAACTTGAAACATAATTACAAGTTATTATTTTTCTTGAAATAAGTTTAACGTACAATGATGTATTAGTATCATTATAGATTAAAAAACAAAAGCAAAGGAAGGGGTAGTATAATTTAGAAAAAATAAAAGATTAAGGTCGACTACAACATATTAGAAATATTCTTTGCAATTAAAAGACTAGTTAGGAGAAAAACTCACATTTTCAAGAAAAAACCTGAATATTCTCAGGTGTTAAAGTTATAAATGTGTTCCATGAAACCTACAATGCTCCTAATATACCATCATTTTAATGTAAGCACATATAATAGCATTAAAGGTCATGTTCTTCTAGATTAAAAATCACTTAAGCCGTTAACCTGGGGGTTATAGTTCTGGTCGAAGTGATAGGCCTTCTGAGGGATAGCAGGTTTTTGGTTCTGTCCCAGCTGGTTGGGGTTCCCAGCCACATGAGCAGAGAAGCCGAGTTCATCATCTAACATGGGAGCGGACTGTGATCGAGCCATACTAGTCTGTTCCATGCAACCTGGTAGCTCTGGACGGTCCAAACTGGTCTGCTGCTCAATGGATGAACTGTAGCTGTCCATGGGAATGCTGCAAGGAAACACAACGGCAAAAGATATCCAGATGAAGCTACAGCCTAATCACCATGGACCATATTTCACTTAAATATCCTTAAAAATGAACCTACCTGTAGACCTTGTAGGAGCCTATGTCAATCTCATCGATGCTTTGTGATTTCTTAAACTTTGACCTCGTCTCCTTCATCATGGGGGACAGGCGATCTGAGCTTTTACTCATCACCACAGTGACCTTGTTGCCCCCAGTGACAGTTAACTGATC
Organism: Ostorhinchus rueppellii; assembly: GCA_030068375.1. Classification (NCBI taxonomy): domain Eukaryota; kingdom Metazoa; phylum Chordata; class Actinopteri; order Kurtiformes; family Apogonidae; genus Ostorhinchus; species Ostorhinchus rueppellii. Next base: position 5,768,369 of record JAQQZY010000020.1, on the reverse strand, counting down.
CTTCCTGTTGGGCTCTCCCTGATTATCATGGTATGTCCAGCTGCCAGGCAAAGGCCCTGCACCTTGTTCCAGCCTTGAGCAGAAAAACAAGGGATGTCCGTTAGGACGGTGGAAGCACAAAACAAGGACACTTTCATAATAAGAGTCATTTTTGCCATTTTGTTCTTTCTCATTTTTCCAATTGTCCTGTTTTAATGGAAGATCAAATATAAGTGGCAGTTTAGAAGCCTGGAGCCAGATTAGTGTCATATTTCTAACAGAGGAAACAAACAGGGATAAAACTAAGATATAACAATAGCAGAAATAAAGAAAGGTCTGCTTAAAACACAGACATTTGAGGACAGTAATCATGGATTAAAATTAAAGTCGACAGGAAAGTATATTGAGTCTAACACCACTAACGGCTGCTGGATGCATTTGTAGTACTTCATGAGATTTCATTTGTTTTCTCCTGATCTGAGTGTTCAGATAGATCTGAGTCACACATGAGCCATTTTAGCTTATGTATTCACCTTGAATCCATGTCCTTCCGGTCTGGGTTAGGGCTGGAGGTGGGTGTCAAGTCCAGCTTAGAGGGAAAAGCAGTTCTGTCCTCTAGAGGGCTAGGGGTCCTGGTCCAGTTCTGCCAGGGATTAGGTGGAGGTGGTCCAGAGGATTGAGGGTCATTGTCTGGAGTAGAGCGCTGGTTGCTGTGGAAGGGAAGCGTCTGGGTATCCAGCTCCAGTGGGACTCCTACGATCCGGTCTTGCCTGAGTAGGGGACGGCGGCCATGTGTCGACTGGCTACGAGGTTTTGACCCCAGCGGTGGGTTTCCCTGGCTACCACCAGATGGCGCAGAATCCAGCGGAGACTCCTCAGCATCAAAACCTGTGTTGTCATAGTGAGGAGCCTCTGCCCAGTCAAAGGGTTCACTCAGTGGGCGTCGATCTCCACGCTGCTGCAGGGTTCCTGATGGAGGGGTTTCTCTCTGGGATAGGAGGGGCTTGGAGTCAATGGGCTTGGGGAAGGACTGGGCCAGTCTAGAGGGACAAAAGATATCAAAAATTATAAAACAAAAGTAAATTTCATCAAAAGGATAATATTCCAATGCCTTGCTGTAATGAGAACAGCTCTCTCCCTCTGCTCTCCTTCTCTTAGGTTCCTTTGATAGCCCAGTTTGCCCAATAAGCATGTTTTCTATAATTAACTGCAGTGTAGCCTTCAACAGCAAATATTAATGCCTTTAAAATCACAAATACGACATGTTGTACAAGTACACACACCAAAGGACAAGTTTACAGATTGTGATCTCTACATCACCCCAGGGCGTGAGAAAAAAACAACTTTAATGTCAAAAAGAAAAAAAACACAAACACAAAGCAAGATTTCAACCTGCAGGGGTGCCTAAAAACATGGAAGAGCTTCAAAAAAAAGAGTGGGAAGTCAGATTTTTACAGCTATGTCGTTGAAGAAGCAGTAGAAAATGCTCACGATCTGTAAGTGTCTGTTCTTTTATAATTCAGATTTTCTAGTATCTTGGTGTTGAAGACATCACATCTAGATTTTAGTGTAAAAATTAAACCTTTGGACAATAATCAAATACATGTACATATATTTCACTTTCTGCACAACAAAGTACAATATTAAACAGCAACAGAATTTTGTATGGATGTAAAACAAGGCAACAGCCTTGCTGCCACATTTGTTCTTATCTGTCACATTCGTAATAAATATTTAAACACACTGCATATAATTCATGCCACTAGAGGTCTCTCAATCCAAACAATGATCAAAGTTGCAGTAGAGGATGTTGTGAAGCAACATTGGAACATGGGAGTTATTGTTTATGCGACCTTTGCTAGTGAAAATCTACAAGATCTGACAAGAATCATTATGTTTACAAAGAAGGTAATGTATTAAAATTTTATTCATATTAAAGTTTAAGACAAATATTTATTTTATCTCATTGCAGGCAAATGAAATAGCACCAAGTCAAGTTAAACGTTAATGTTAGTAAAGGGGATATGATATCATTGACAGACAGTCAAACAAAATGAATTGTTACACTAAATAATAGATAGAGCTGAACAATGTTAGAGATATTTCTACACAGCAGCTTATTCATTTTTTATATTCTAATGTAGAAAGGTTACATATCATTGCTTTGAGTGTTTCGAAACACATTTTCATATGAACTTTCCACACTGTAATCAGGCTACCAACATCCTCACCGGGACCAAGCATACTAATTTCCTTCCCTTTCTATATCTGAGTAAAAACCCTCTACACTACTAATGTCTGGAGAGGACAGCTTTGAAGTGAAGGAGAAGCGAGCTGAGAGAGAAAGACAGAGAATACTGATCAGAAGTCTGCAGCATCCTAATGAGTCTCTCTCTGACCTTGACTGAGCAAGCAGAGAGATGAGAGAGACACAGAAAGATAGAGGGAACATGGGAGGGAGGACAGGATGGATGAGGTGTGGGGATAGACGGATGAGACGGATGAGGGTAATGGATGGAGACTGGACGAGCGCGTCCAATCGAGAGAGAAGAAGAGATGATGAATGATGGGAGGGAGGAATAGTGTGAGGGACAAAGATGAAATTGAACATGTATATGTATGTGTGTACCTGTTAGTCCAGTGTGTCTGAGGGGCCTGGTCCTTGGTGGGGGCCGGCAGGGCGGGTGGGTGTGGATGTCCATGAGTGAGCGTGTGCGAGTGTGAATGCGAGTGTGTGTGCGAGTGTGCGTTGGCGGGTGGGTTGGAGGAGCCTGAGGAGCCCTGCGAGGGAGAGTAGTCGGAGTAGGTGGCCGAGGAGCCGCTGTGGTTCAGACAGTGGAGCTTGTCCACCTCTTCATCTGTAGACTCTGTTCACAGAGGGACACAGATACACAGACAAAGAGAGACGGCTCTGTTCACTGAAAATGTCACATCTTTTTCTTCCTGACAGCCCTCTTTTATAACCTCTCAAGTGCCAATGTCACATCTGAAAAACTCCACTTTTTTCTCTGTTGGATCTTTATCATAATCTCAAGAGTCCTCTCGGATTAGAAAAGGGTTTCAGTATTTATTCAGGTCATATTTCATGTGGAAATCAGACTTTTACAATGTGGTCACTTCAGCTACACATGAGGAAATTGTGCAACACTGAGCACACATTGTATGCAGACCATTAGTGGAGTGAATTTGGGAGTTTTTGCATCTGATTGACATAGGAGTGTTTGAGCCCTGGGACCACAATAGTTAAAAAAAAAAACAAAAAAACACGACAAAATAATGATTACATGAAATTAAAAAGAACTATTGCAAATACAAATAGATGAAAACTAAAGAAAAAACTACGATGACCAATGCAACATAAACTTAACCCAATAAAACTTCAGCTACAGTCTTCTTCCTTGTCCTTTCACCCAAGTGTCAATGGTTTGGTTTTGTTATGTTGTACAACAATAAAACAGCTTTTGGAAGAAATATTCCGATTTTTTCTGTTTCATGAATCAAGGCTGAAAAATTAAAACCCATACAAAATAAAACAATCTTCTTCAAAAAACTAAAATTAAAAACTAAAACTAAATTAAAATCAAAAACAAATCTTAAAGACTAAACAAAAAAAATTGCTTGAATCCCAAGCAAAACAAGACAGTGAGCATTCTTCTTCTTCTTTTTTTTTTATTTTTTTATTTTTTTTTAGATTTTTATCCCAAATGGATAATTGGATCAAGTAACACCTGTAACGGTTTATGGGTCAGTTAACAACCACAGAGTAGAATGTAATCTTCATGACAACACGTCTATCAGAGTCACCAGGGAGCTGCAGTTCAGTCGATAAAATCAATCAGCTTAAAAATCCCACATCACTCGTCTTTTTCTTTTTTTAATGACCTGTTGTCATTTCCTGGTCACTTAGTCTGTTATTTAAGTGTCTCTTGTTGCCTATCATTTAAATTTGCAGGTGGCACTAAATAGTAATAAAATATACTAATAAATCAATAAAGCATTTCCTGAATATCCATTGACAATTAAAGATCCATTTAAGTCTAAAAGGACTGTGTTTAAAGATCTAACCACAGGACTGGCCTAGTTCATTTAATTCATTTTGAATCTGGTTTTAAAAATAAAGTCTTTTTTCTTGTAAAGAGGAGGTTTACATTATTAACCTAATGCTGTTCAGTCTGAATTTCAGTTTTTGGCAGTGAATACTGTATATGTTTTATATGTCTTAACCCAGATTGCAGGACTGCTCTCATTCTTTGTTTTGAGTCCACTGCAGTGACGCAAAGCATGGCCTGGTTATAAAACATGGGCTGAACATTTTATTTAAGTCTTTAATTAAACAGATTTCTCACATGGAAGTAAAGAACGTTTTTTTGTTTTGTTTTTTAACAGGCTTGGAAAAAAAGCAGCAGCACCAAAACAAAGTACAGATCCAACCAGGTGCAGAAAGGAGGTCCGCAGGGGAATCAAAGGGAGGTCTTTAAATGTAACCTCTCTAAAAAGCCATTTACATCTGCTCAAAACAAACTACAGAGGGTTTCATATTAATGATACAACAAATGAAGAATCAAGAATTTGGGCTCAATAGGGCAGACATGTATTGATTATTTATATATAAGAGATACAGAATGTAAAGAAAAGTTTACCTGATTTAGTTCTGCATTAGACAAAGATACAATTCGCTAAAGGCCTGTCCACACTACTACAAGATACCCTGCCTGGCCAAAAAAAGGCACACATGCAATATTTGACTACACCACCTTTGGTTTTGATTACAGGAGACGTTCAGTGACATTTTTTTTGCCACATAATGTTTATCTAGTTTCACAATAAGGTAGATTATATTTTTTTCCATCCATAGTTGCATTATTTGAGATAAACTAAACATTTTATGAAAAAAATATTCATTAAGTGCTAAACACAATATATACAAAACTACAATAACAGCAAATAATATTTTTACAAGCATTTCAAATCAAGGCTTTCCTCATAAACGCAAACAATGCAAAACTATGCCCGAACATGATGAATAACTGCCAATTCCTCAAAATACAACTAAAACTAAATAAGGTCAACTTTAACTCACTATAGTATCCCTTTGGGTGCATTTGTTTTCTGAATCTTCACCTTGCTAACACAAACCCTACCTAGCATTAGCATTTAGCACATTAGCAATAGTGAGCTGCCATTGAAGCGTTCAGGGACCAACTTCTGAGCTTCATCAGCACCATGGTCAAGGCCACTGACAGAAGAATTACATATATGTACCTATTGTGAATGTCAGGAGAAACCAGAGAAAGCCACTATGCACTTTACATAAAAAAATTTCCAAATCTAAACTGAAAGACTAAAAAAATGTCATAACTCTGCAGTGGAAAGGACTGAGGCACTAAATTATTTAGGACAAAAACAGACTTTCTGATGAGGCAGTAGAATAAGCTTTAGGTTAATTAATGAATCTTATTTACCTCCAGGTTTAACTCACATGAAAGTGAAGCCTTTATGGTAAAATAAGTAAAAAGGATCAATCAGGCACAAAGCTGAAACCATTAGACTGTAATCAAGATGTACTGTAGAGGTTTGTTATTCCCTCCTTCTTTCTGATATGTTCTCAAATTAATCCGCCTGCCACCATGACTAATTAAAGGACACTATTACATCAAGCCCCAAGCGCTTTATAACAGACCACATTAAATTAGCATGTGTATGTGAGACTATTTTCCTCATGTGTCTGCATGTTCACATGTGTAGACCATGACAGTACCTTTCTTTTCTTTGCCCAATAGAACCACCTTTGGTTTGTACATTGGTGGCTCCACCAGAGTGGGCCTCATGTCAGAGATTCGGATGTCGTTAGGAGAGCCGCCCATGGAGTCCTGGGGACACACAACCAATAGTGAGATAATACGTTTGTTGAGAGCTAACAGAATCGTTTAAACAAAAATATACACAAAAAACAGCATCTTTTCAGTGTTTGTAGCCAGAAATCCACACCTCAGAGCTCTCTGTCAGATCCTCTTTGTCCTTCCTCTTGGGAATGTCGATGCCAGAGTTATGCATTGATCCCTGATCCATTAGCTGAGTCTGAGAGAAGTCCTGCATCTCTCTGTCTGTCACCTGACAAACACACACAAGCATAAGCATCAGTGTGTTTAATAACTTCATGAAATCAAACCTTTTATCTACAGATGTGGCCAAAAAGTTAACACAAGAAACATTCATTCATTCATTTTCTGAACCCGTTTTACCCTCACTAGGGTCACGGGGATAAACTTGGAGCCTATCCCAGCTACTTAAGGGCGAAGGCGGGGTATACCCTGGCCACGTCACCAGTTCATCGCAGGGCTGACATATGGAGACAAACAATCACTCTCACACCTATGGGTAATTTAGATTAACCTATCGGTGTATGTTTTTGGATGGTGAGAGAAAGCTGGAGTATCCAGAGAGAACATGCAAACTCCACACAGAAAGGTTGACTGGTGTTGGAATCCAACCCAGGACCTTCTTCCTGTGAGGCACGAGTGCTAACCACTGCACCACAGTGTCTCTCAATGCGGATATTTATCACAATAAATATCAAACAACTATTCCTTCACAGTTCACAGGATGATTTATGATCTTGAGTAAAAGTTAGATGGTTCTTTTTGGTTTTAAAGTATTTGTAAAGGATGTGACGAGATGAAAACATGCACAATGTAAAAGGTATGACGTGTTTTAAGACTGATTTTAAGACTGCTAAAATAACCTGTAAAAATAAATGCTAAAATAACCTTGATGACAAACAGGAAGAACAGGCTTGAAGCCGAAACACATTGAAGTGTTTTTTAAAGTCGATATATGACCGTGCAACGAGAATAAAGGCATTTTAATGCTTAAAGAGTGTGCCTTGGAGTTTTCTTCCTGTTTGGCATCTACTTTATGATTCCCTTTTTCCAAACAGCACCTCGAACAAACTATTTTTGGGTCCTAGAAGCATTCCTTCCCATGATTGTTTGAGTTAAAATAACCGTCTCTTAGCTCTGTTTTCATACTTTTCAAAAATAAGCCCATTGCTGAAGATTTTAGTGGATATAAACAATGGGTGTTTTACACCTGTAATAACCAAGATTCCATCACATATCACGTGACAGGTTGTCTTTTCTTCTTAATAGCAGTAGGAAACCTCAGTCTGTTGTCCATCGTTCTATTCATTAAAAATCAGAGAGAGTGTTGCAGGAGGGGAGTATTTATTTCCTTTTCCTTATTTATGCCTACTGTAGCTTTAACATATACAACTATGGTGAAAACAGTGATGACTGCATTTACTATTTGTAGGTATGCAATTGTGTGTGAGCAAAATTACTGTTTTTGTTCATTCTAAAAATTACTGAGAGCATTTCTCCAAACCTTCAAATGAAAATACAATATCGATTTAGAGATCTATTTGCAGAAAATGACAACTAGTCTAAACAACAAAAATTCCTGAGCTTTTCAGACTACGAGTGAAGTAGATGTGCATTTGGTTGAGTAATCCTGATTTTCAGTCCTATCTTTTTTTTGTCTGCTCTCCAATAGTCTTTCACTTTGCTGTTGGCTGCTTTATGCCCCTCCTGCTGCAAAAATCAAGCAGTTTGTCTTCGTTTGATGACTTGCTGCCATCCATCTTCCTCTAGATCACAGCTAAGTGGTTTTCAATTGGGTTCAGGGCTCATCATTTTTTCCCAGAGTTGTATATTTTCTGACCAAAAGTCTTCAGTGTCATTCCATTCATTCTATTCTCCTTGTGAATCAGGTAACAGGATGACAGCTCCTCACTTATCCCATAAGACGGTATTAACCTGTTAAAGGTAGGTGTGTCAGCGTAAAACACACGTGTGTGATTGTGTTGCTCACCTCTTTGGGAGGCAGCGGCCACGGCGGTTCGTACGGTTCTTTGCTGAGATGTGTGTGTTCCATGTTTGTTCCTGCCGAGGTGGCGGTACCCGTGCTCAGCTGGTGCTGGTGCTGGTGTTGGTGTTGGTGTTGGTGCTGGTGTTGGTGCTGGTGCTGGAGCCCGTGGCCGGCATGCACGCTTTTACCCACAAGGCTTTGCACTGACTTGACCATGTTCTTAAGGTCTTCGGGGTAAGGTGTCGGATAGCGTTTTAGATTTATCTCCACCTACACATATGAAAACAAGCATATAGACACTGAGTGGGCATGAAAAAACAAGAAGAACACAGAACATGCCTTAAATACAGTGACTGCTATAAAAAAAAATCTCGAAAACGTATAATGTATAATCTATGATGTATCAACAAGTATTCAGAACAATTTAACCTCCATGCATACTCTAAGGCTACGTTCAGACTGCAGGCAAATATAGCCCAAATTCAATTTTTTGCCCATATATGACCTGTAACCAATCTGTTGAAGACAGTTTGAACAGTACAAATCATATGTACAATTTCATACGTGGTCCTAAATCTGATGCGTGTCTGAGATTTTGCAATATGACTTCAATCTGAATGGCCAGGTCGCATTTATCCGACCTTTACGTCATTGAAATGTGACAAACGTAACAGTTCTGCATCCCAGCAAGAGAAACGGTGGGAAAACATATCTATTTCCATAAACACAGTGCGTGCCTGCGTGGTCACGTATTATGTCAGGACCTCTTTTGCACATGCGGGTCACTTCAGGGTCGCCTTCAGTTCATACTCAAAACGGGTAGAACTCGTATTTTACCCATAAAGACCCAAACAGCCACTAACGACCAAAACCACTGACTGATCTAAACTGTTTAATACCCGCTGATCCACTAAACCTATCAATACATGTAAATAATTGGTGTAAAATACAGTTTGTCATCTTTTCATTCTCATCAGATATGACTCATTTGGACATTCACAGGCTCCATAGTTACCATGGAAACAGTGTCATCTTCTACAACACTGATTCACCAGTAAAACCAAAGGAGTTGGATGAATGATAGTGGATGGAGACACTTGGTATGTGTTAAGTGAGTGATATATTTTGCTTTTTCTTCAGTTTTTTCTTTTTCTGATATAATAACCCTCAACTTTAATCTGAGTTTTTATGAACATCTACATGATCGATGAATTTAATAGAGGAAAGAACGTGATTTTTACTGCGAAAACACAAAATACAGAGGATAATATTATATTTAATGGAAAGAAATCACTTCAGAAAAGTTAAATATAGAGAAAAGGCTGTGTTGGAACTGCCGCATAAGTAGCAGTGGGTCTTCATGTGTAATACGAACGAGCACACAAAAAAATCAGATTTCACCAAAACAATCTGAATTGTGCTATAAGACCTGCTGTGTGAACGTGGCCTAACACTCACATTTACCTAACCTTAACCAGTTGATCAACATTTACAGTTTCATGCTGAATCAGTTCCTTACTATTTACACAAAAAGCAAAAACAACAACAGTTGCTTCATATGGCAGACAGACAGACTGGCGGACACGCAGGCAGACAGACAGACGGACATAAATAAAGAGCTAACCTTGACCTTCCCAGAGTTGTCTTCCTCTTCTTTCTTGTCCTCAAAGTCAAAGGCCACAGTCATCCTCTGCTGCCTCTGCTCCTCCCACAGAGTAGGATTGAAGCTGTCACTGTCCGACTGGTAATCTGAAGGAGTACATTTAGAGCAGGAGAGTTAAGGTATAACACATATACTATAGATATGCATAAAAAACACAATCAGGCCCCATATATTCTTCATATATCCTTACTGTTTTATTTTAATCAATCAAACAAAACTTTATTTATAGAGCACTTTTCACGCAATAAATGCAACACAAAGTGCTGGACAGAAAAATAAAAACATAAAAACAT
>JAQQZY010000020.1:5684980-5700142 GCA_030068375.1 Ostorhinchus rueppellii | reverse complement strand
TATTTATTTATTTATTATTATTATTATTATTATTATTATTATTATTATTATTATTATTATTATTATTATTATTATTACATAAGATAATAATTGCTTTTATTTACGTAGAAACCATGAGGAATAGAGATTGGGGGTCGGAGTATATAAGTTTATACTGCTTCCTACTCTTTTTTTGAGCATGTGTGACTATTTATTTTACTAGTTGTATTATTACAACTTGCATTACTACATTGTACATTACATTGTTTACTGATCAACCTTTTAAGCAGCACTATTGATGTCTGGTTGGTGGGTCTTCTTTTGTTTGAATTTCTTTGTCTACATGTTAGAAATATATACATATATATATATATATATATATTAAAAGAGCAAATATATTTACGTGATGCTCAATATGTTGCATTTGTCTGAGTGTCCAGGAGTCTGTGTCTTCACCAGGGAAGTCTCACATGTCCCAGGAATGGGTGGACCGAAGAAAAAGTTACCAGTCTCGAATTCTTAATATTTCAGTAATTTTGGAGCATTTTTTTAAGGGTCATTCCATGAGGTTTTTTTTTTTTTTTAAATTTTGTATTCATTTTGTTAGACATGCCACAGTTGGAAAAATAACCCCAAAACACTCTAATTTGTCATTTGTTGTCATATTTTGATCTATATTTATGACAAGTACTTTTTTTTGTTATATTGTATCGGGTAAAAATCACCCAGCGACAGTGATGGTGCTGCTTTTTATTATAGCTAAAGTGTTCTAGGGTTAAAGGAGAAAACAGTCAGGAACCACAGTGTCCAACTAGTGGTTTTTCAGCAGATTTCTTCCTACACAACACGGTGACTTCAGAGTACACAGAGTCCTGATTGCAAAAGAACGGTTCACCTTCACCTGAAAAACTCCCTGTGTACACACTGTGAAACCTGCTGCTATCTGGAACAACCTCTCTATCTTTCTGTCATCCCTCTCTCTTTCTCTCTCTCATTCTGGCTGGAAGTCAATCTCTCTTCTTTCCTGCCAGCTGATAGCTGTGCATGACTGTCTGGATCTCTATTCATGCGTTCACTCCATCTATCACCTTCTGCTGCCAGTGTCACTCCTCTACCCTTTCCTTCCTTTTTCCCCCCAGTCTGTCAAAATGTCTTGCAATCGAAATGGGTAATGTTCTTTGATTTTCATGAAGGGATTGGACTCCAGAATCCTACATCAAGGGATCTCATCAGTTCTTTTAATCAAAGCTAGCAGGTTTTGGTTGTATATTATATAATAAGCTTTATTTAACCAATAAAGACCCAAACATCTACTGGTGACCACAACCATCTACTGATGTAGCTGTTAAATACCTGCTGATCCACAAAGTCTATCAATACATGTAAATAACTGGTGTAAAATACAGTTTGTCGTCTTGTCATGGTCATCAGATATGACCCATTTGGACATTCAGAGGCTCTGTAGTTACCGTGGAAACACTGTTATGTTCAACAACATTGATTCACCAGTAAGGATTATGTTGGGTTTCTGCAAATTGCCTTCAGAGTCTGGTTTCCACCGGCTCCATATGTCAAGTGTCATGACATAACTTTTGTTATGATTTAGTGCTATAAAAATAAAATAAAATAAAATAAAATTAAATTAAATTAAATTAAATTAAATTAAATTAAATTAAAATAAAATAAAATAAAATAAAATAAAATAAAATAAAACCCATGGACTTTGAATCCATGACAGTGCATGGACACACTGGGTTTATGTTGAATTGATCATATATTGTGTTGAAAGAGTCACTTTTTCTTCAATGTTCTCTTTTTGATGTAATAACCCTCACCTTAAATTTGACCTTTAATGAACATCTAGCCTACATGATTATTACATTAAATATAGGGGAAAAAAATAATTAATTTAAAAAAAAAAGAAGATTAATTTTATGATAAATGGTGATAAATCACATAAGAAATGTTCAATAGGGATTAAAAAAAAAAAAAACAATTTGGGAACTACTACAAAAGTAGCATTGGGTCTTTACAGGTTAACCTCAGAATATATTGGGTTGAAGGCCTCATTTGCAGTATAACTGAGAAAACACAGGAGTAAATAGTAGTAAAAACAGTAAATTCTGGAAACAGTACAAACCTAACCAATAGAGTTTAAAAGGAATCACACTCAGAACATGGGTATTCCATAGGACTATCTAGTGAGACAATGAATTAAAACATTAATCATTTGAAACAAGAAAAATTGTTCCTAAAACATGGCAAAAATTAAATATTAACTCATTCACTGCCAGGCGTTTTCAGAACAGAAACCCCCATACTGCCAGGCGTTTTAGAGCATTTTGACTGGATTTCAAGACTCACAGAATATCGAGTTCTAGGACTACATAAACATGGCACCCACTAAAATAAAGTGTAAAGTCTCTTCTTTCATGTGGGAAAAAAAATTTGTTTCCAGCTTTTTTGGTTCTGAAGTTTTTGACCTTAGAACACAGGGTGGTTTCACCCAAAAATGCCTGAACGCTAAATACTTCCCAATGAAAGCCGATTGACGCCAAAACACGTCATTGGCAGTGAATGAGTAAAATTGTCCTAAAGATACAACTAAGGCAATCATAAGTGCTTCCTGTTGGTGTTCCACATTACAGGTAGGATCAGTAAAAACAGGTGGCACAGGCAGCAGAATGAGAACATGTTTGTCATGATTGTAATGCAAAGCAATACTGACAAAATCATACGAGGGATGTTTATTTGCAAGAATCTGGTAATATAATATCTACACAAAATTTAATATTCAATACACTGGAGCCTGTCATTGTGTAACACTACTTCTGTTCTCTGTTTATATTGATAGATCGCAACAAGAAGGAATCATGACAGAGGAAAAATGGCCCAAAGTGAAGCATGTCTTCATTTCACTGAGAAAGATGGAAACTGAACATTACAGAAGATCATTTATCCCACTGCCATCAAACTATACAACACCTTACGTAATGGCAGACACAGTGGAGACAAGACTGATAGACCTGACTAGAGCGAGTGACTATTGGGTAAAAATTTGCTCATTATATACTGAGTGATTCCTGATCACGAAATATTGCTATTGTGACAATATTATTCGGGAACATAGAGCTTAAGTAAAATATTGCGACTTGCGTTTTGCATGTCACAAATCACTGTTCAGCATTATTAAAATCAATATATAACCATATAAACACAGGTTTATTTACTCAACTTTTAATTTTTTCAGTTACATCCCCTTGAACCCCCATAAATCTGGAGCCTTCATTTGCAGCCATTTGTGATTGTATAATTTCACAGACTGATATTGTGACTGTTATTCAGTAATGGTGCAGCCCTGTCTGAACCTGAATCTAATATAAATGTAATTTCAAGGAAGGATGGAGGCAAATATGATCAAACATCTTTATATACAACATAAGTTGAGCTGAAGTCATTCTATTTATATAGCCACCGTTGCCATTGGTATTAAAACCTTTCCAGTCCTACTTTCATAAATGTACTTATTCTTTTCACTTTGAGCAGATGCCAAAGATTGTGGTTACATGCACATCAGTGGATATTTTGGGAGTTTTAGCCCATCTTTCTGTTTGCACATGTATACATCATATCCCAATATCTGGTTTCTGACAGTCACTGATTACTGGATAGACACTATATTAAAATACAGAAATAGTCAAGGAAGAAAATTATTAGACCATTCTTGTTTTCTTCAAAATTCTAGTTCATTTTAATGCCTGGTACAACTAAAAGTACATTTGTTTGGACAAATATAATGATAACAACAAAAATAGCTCATATTAGTTTAATCTAAGAGCTGTTATCTAGCCATTTTCCATGGTTTTTAAAAAAAAACCAAAACAAAATCACTTAAGTTCTTACATCAATTGTACTGACAAAAACAGTGCTTTTAGGCATTCCATGTTTTCTTTTCTGTCCATTTTAGTCACATGATACACACAGGAGTTAGTAGTTGATTTCATAACCATTATTTGTCATGGCTTTTGATGGTCTAATAATTTTTTTCTGTGACTGTATAAGCGTGGACACAAGCACAAAAAAAAGCATCTCAGTCCTGGAGCACTGAAGACAAAGAGTCTTGTCTTTTCCTGATAAAAACAAAAATCACTTTACTTGGAAGATTTGATCCAAAAGGCTTTGGAAAACAGAATCTTTAAATTCTGTTGTAAAACTGAGCACTGGGTAACACTTAGAGATATAGAAATATTTTTGTTGCAACTTCCAAATGCATTTTGCTCTGAATCTAACTCTTCCTAAGCAACTTGCCACCATTTATTATTTACTTTCTTCTGCAGTTTCCATTTTTCAGTGAAAATCACCACTGCCTTTTGTCAAACTGCATGGTTTTACCAGTGAATCAATGTTGCAGAAGATGACGATGTTTCCACATTCACTACAGAGCTTCTGAACACCCAAACTGGTTGTATCTGATGCTACTGAAAAGCTGAGAATCTGCATTTGATCTGAATTAACTGCATGTATTAATAGGATTTGTGGTTCAAATGTTATTAAACCTTTTACGACAGTTGATGCTTTCGGTCACTGTTAGATCTTTGAGGGTTAATATGAGACTAGTATTGATCATGTATCCTGGTTTGTCTCTCCATGTAAACTTACGGTATATTATCCTGAATCTGATCAACACCAAGCAGGAAAAGCTTCATTACTAGGATACAAGTGTGCATGGAAACAGCCACAGCCTGGTGTGATCTCTAGGTTCAGTGTTTTCCATATCCTGACTGTTGGCATCTGTGAAATTCGATTCACAGTTCAGTCTCTTTTTACCATGAACTCTCCAAAAACATTCACGGGGCTCAAACTGTTTTTCTCACTCGGCATGACAACCCCCATTTGCATAAACACCCTTTAGTAAGTTTTATCCCTAAAGCTTTCCTTAACAGCCCATGGAAATTGCAAAGTGAGCAGTTGCTATGGTAACGAGGGACTCAATTGCATACAAAATTACCATAAAACACTAATTAAAAAACTCTGGCTAAGAGCACCATTTTGACAAGGTTTATGCAACGCTGCTGAACCAGTCCCTCAGGTGAGAGGAATGAACTGGGAATGGAAGTCATTTCAGCTCCCACTGGGTTTTATAATTCACTGGACTATTGTCAACGAAAAATATGCGGCGGTCTAGGAGTAAGTGGATCTGACATGGCAGGCTTTAGACCTGCATGTGTAACAGGGTGTTATGTTAATTTGTGTGCTGAAGTTAATTTTTGCAGATTCGAATCATTTGTGAAGATATGTAACTGAAGATATGCAACTGTGGTGATTCGTCTAGGGCAGGGGTGTCCAATCCTGGTCCTCGTGGGCTGGTATCCTACATGTTTTAGATGTATCCCTCTTCTAACACACCTGACTCAAATGATAAGCCTATCATCAAGTTTTGCAGAAGTCTGATGACGACCGCCAGGTCTTCCTGAGGAGGGAAACATCTAAAACATGCAGGACACCAGCCCTCGAGGACCAGGATTGGACACCCCTGGTCAAGGGTTTACCCCGCCTTCGCCCACTGGCTGCTGGAATAGGTTCCTGTATCTCTCCGGACCATCTCAAGGATTAGGCAACTTGGAAAATGAATGAATGAACTGTAGCATTTCTCTATATCAGGGGTGGGCAATCCTGGTCCTCGAGGGCCGGTATCCTGCATGTTTTGGATATTTCCCTCTTCCAACACACCTGACAGTCCTTATCAGGCTTCTGTAGAGGTTGATGATAGGCTCATCATTTGAATCAGGTGTGTTGGAAGAGGGACACATCTAATGGCCCTTTTCCACTGCACGTTTTCGTAACAGCTCTACTCGGCACGGTTCAAGTCTACCCCAATATGACCCTTTTCCACTGGGGGTTGGACCTGGGGACTGTTACGATTTTTTGTACCTGTTTCAGAGGTGGGTCTAGCCGTGCCGAGCCGGCACTAAAATGTCACATGAACAGTGCTGTCCACCGATTCGTCAGAGGAAATGTTGTCATATGCGCGACGAAGCTTAGGGATCTGAAATAATCACTCACCAGACAGACCTGCCGTCTGTTTAGGCGTTTTCAGTAACAATAAACAACAGCAGCAGTACTGCATCCAGCGCCTCCATCGTTGTTGTTTACTTTACGTAACACTTTATTAGTCGCTTGAAAACAACGGCACAGCTGTGTCCACTCCGCCAACTCCACCCACTTCAACTAGTCCCGACTTGTAACTGCTAGCAGTGGAAACACAACCGTGCCGGTCCGACAAGTGGGTAGAGTCGTGTCGAGCCGAAACGTGCCGAGTAGAGCCGAGTAGGGTTCGCAGTGGAAAAGTGCCATAAAATATGCAGGATACTGGCCCTCGAGAACCAGGATTGCCCACCCCTGCTCTACATGGTACTGGCTCGACTCGACTCAACTTGACTCGGCCCTTTTGTGTTTCCCTTACATAAAAGTACCTGGAATCCGGTACCTGGTACTATGTTTTTTGCTCGGCTGAGAGTCCAAAACAGGTGAAGAGATACTAAACGGTGACGTGTTAACAATGCATACCACTGATTGGTCAGACACTTGTCACCATGCCGTTACATCATCAATGTGGGGCTCGCCATTTTTAACAAACCAGATTCAGAAGTTGACATTTAATATACTGTTAGGCATAATACATCCGTGGTGACAGCCCACAAAATGACACATTTCCATTCTTGGTAGCAACTGAAAAGATTGAGCTTGAACTTGATGGGCCAACACACAACAAGCAACTTTATAAGCAACTCTCTGAACAGATGACAGCACACAGTTACAGAAATTACACACAGTGTCGCTATGACGACCAGGTATTCTAAAGTCGGTACTATCTTGTAATGGAAACAGCCTCCAGGAATAGTACCTGGTACCTGATCGAGTCGAGTTGAGCCGGTACTATGTAGTGGAAACGCGAGATTGGCAACTGACAACAGGAAAAAACATGGTCCTACAGGTGCCACACTTACACATATTTAACTGAGAATGTAGTAATTTAAGTAAAATAATAATGTTTTTCGATTGCATTAACTTAACTTAAACCACTAAACCCCACTATTTTGTAGGAAAATGCTCAGAAACACATACAACTGCTACGTGAACAAATGAACTCTGGAAAAAAAAAAGAGTTGTGAGGAACCACAGTGACTGGAAAAGAAGAAATAGTCAGAGCACATCAGCCTCATCCAATGCCGTTAAAGCATGTCCACCACCAATAATCCAAGTACCAATGCTAAGTTAGAATCCTTTTAGGCTGCTTTCACACCTTCATAATTTGGTCTGGATATTTCGACTCTCAAATTCAATTTGCAGGTGAAAGCCCTTTCCTGAACCCCAGAGTGGATCATACAACTGGTGACTGGTCCGACCAAAAGGGCTGGTTTCAATCTGCATAAAACTGGCTTGTTTCATGTACGGCATGACAACACTTTTTTTTGTATATTTCTAACTGTTGGACCAACCACAGGAAAGTACAGCAGACTAACGTCAGGAAAAACAAGATAAGGAAGAGGGAATGAGCAAAACAAATGAGCCAAATTAACAACATGCTGATGTCAAAGGCACATGAATCTGAGGGATGGAGTCCAGAACAATGATGCAGGATTCATCAGTTCAACAGTAAATGTGGATTGTGAAAGCAAAACTAAACAAACCACATGTACGAAAACCTTAACCCCTTAACGCCTGAATCAATTTCCAATTGTGGAAAAAAAAAAAAAAAATTGACTTGTGTTAATCTTTCAAGTAGAAAGTATTCTGGTTGTATTTTGGAGTGGGGGGGGGGTGATGCGAATTTGTATCAATAGGGGTCAAGGGGTTAAACCTCAGCTTTGACCTCAACTCTAAGACATGGAAACGCCCTTTGAAAAACTGCTGATGAATCTGAAGGTGCAGCTTCATGCACCACTTGTCTGATTCTGATGAAAGCTGAGAGATGAAGAGGCGAAGCATCTGGTCATTATTATGTCCACTGTAATTACAATGATAATCATTTTACCATTGTCACCAACAATCTCCATCAGTGATAATCGGCAGCGGGCAGACAGAGCTTATTGAAATGACAGACTTTGTATGTCTGGACAGAGAGAGACGGGAGGAGAACAGTCAGAGTGAGGAGGCAGTTGGATCCATAAGAATACATTGGTGTGAAGCCCACTAGTCACGACACAAAGCCGGTCTGGAAAACGCTTTAACACCATGCCACTGCCACGCCGATGTGGGCATTACAAGGCAAATTCAGGCCAGTCAGTCAAAGGTGAGACAACTCACTCCCACTTCATCACGATGCAGAACACTACAAAAGCACCAGTTAAATGAGGCATGTATTGTTCTGTTATCTATCGTAGCTAATGAGGAATGAAGGGCAAGATTTGGAATTACTGGAGTAACTCTAGATCATCAAGCTTGAGCTGAAACAAGGAAGAAGACAATCTGAAATACAAGAAGGAACAATAGATCATAAACAGTCACCACTAACCAGCTACTGCTCTCCATCTTTAGATTTAATTATCAGTTGATTCTTTAGCAAATTGAAAGACCTTCTGAATAGATTTCACTATTGTTGGTCCCTTGAAATGATTAAACTCAAAGATTTACGAAGGTTTATTGTGAAAATCAACTCTACGTCAGAGAAGGACTCATCTTAGAATTAGTATAAGTGTTCTTTTTTTATTTGATGAAATTCATGAAGTTTCATTATCACCATAGTGAATTTCCCTTGGGAATCTTTAAAGTACATCTGTATCTGTGTCAACAATCTTATTTAAACTATACATTTACATTTCCAGGCCACAGTATCAAGTCCATAAATAGTAAATGTCTGTGAAGAGCTATACTGAGGAAAAAAACAAACAAAAAAGTCCATCTTCAAAAACTAAATCCCACAAAAGCCCATATGTCCCAGTTTCTCATCAACATTTAATACTGAAGGAGCTGAAACCAAGGGGAGATTGTCAAATGTTGCATCAAATCAGAAGACTAAATATAAATATAGATGACATAACACTCTTTTGTGCCACTTTGACCCACAGAGCAGCGAACTAGAGTCACATCTGACAGAATCTGAAGTATCAGTCACTACACATACATGTAACAATATATGTTATTTCAAAACTAGCATTAGAAAATAATATGTAAAAAAAAAAAACAATGTCACAAGATCTTTGAAGCTGAAATAAAAATTCTGTCAAATACTGTTCAATAAATCTGCACAATAAAGGATACATACAGATGAATTACTATAAAACAATACCATTTATTAGCATTTGTAAATCGTTTTACATAAATGAACTTTCTTGGTATTTGCGTGGAGTTTACAGCATGTGTTATTCTCTTCATATTTGGGCCAATCAGAGACTATTTTCTCTCTCTATTCAGCCCAAGAGGAATCATTCATATTTGGTCACTTCCGATATAACTATTAAACAATTTTTTATTTAAAATTTTTTGTATTTGACAGTCAACCTCAACACACTTCAACAAACTTTCATGTTAAAGTTACTCTTATCATTAACACAATCATTTTTCATTTATTCTGAAAATGTTCCAACTTGGCCAACTTGATCAATACTGGCTCTGAAAACAAAACAAAACAAACGGTTGACCCTTAATCCCTAATGGCACTTGTTACAGAAGTGAGACCACTCTACCTTAGTTGTAAAAGACGCATAAAGAGCAATGCACCAGAGAACTATCTATGCAGCAACAGCGTCTTAAGTAGATTCACATGTCGACAGGCTGTGTTAAATTGCGAATCAGCCCTGCCGACTGCATGTTTAAGCTGGGAGAACAAGCTGCTCAGCTACAGCTGCCATACAGGCAGTCCTATGGACACCTATAGCGCCCATAAGACCTGTGGGAGCTGGCCTACATAAACTGACACTGCAACAAAGCCAGACAGTCAACAAGAGGAGGAGAGAAATGTAGAGGGCAAGAAAAAGCTGAAGAAGGAGGGAGTCAATGATGCATTAAGCACCCGAGTTTAAATTGAAACACACACACACACACACACACACACACACACACACACACACACACACACACACACACACACACACACACACACAAATGAGTAAGGTGATCGAAGCGATAGATTTTCAGAGCTGGTTGTTCGACAGTGTTGTAACTGGAACTACCATCGTCAGCAATCCCCCCCCCGCTCTTTCAAACACACACTCACACGCAGCTCCATACACTAAGTGCATTTGGACACTTGCATGGGTGGACTCACACATGTTAGTGCCACAGTATACATGTAGGCCTATATAGTGCACGCAGACACAGACACACACGTACACACATTGGTGATCTGAGGACTGCCCTCGGTCACGTGCAGAGGAGGAGCAGTCTATTAACATTCAGCACACATCGGTGCAGATAGGGAGCCTGGGGACTTTGCTCAGATGCAGAGAAAAAGCACTGTCAAACAAAATTAGCAAACACAGCTAATCCAAAAGATGAAGTCATGAATAAATGAAATAATTCACCAGACAACCACTCCAAATGATAGAAAATTATCAGTGAAGCTCTGAGTGTTTCAACTTTCTTTAAAGGGGTGATATTTTGGGTTTTTTTAAAAAAATGCAATTATGGATTTTAAAACATTTCCCTGTGGTCTATAGAAGCTGTAAATGCTATGCTTGGGTCTGAATTCTTCATTATAGTGAGTGATTGTTTGTCTCTATATGCCAGCCCTGGGATGAACTGGCGACTCATACAGGGTGTACCCCACCTTCACCCATAAATGGCTGGGATAGGCTCCAGCGACCCCTGTGACCCAAGTGAGGATAAAGCAGGTTCAGATAATGAATGAATGCATGAATGAATAAACTCCACAGGTAAATCTTCAACCCTATTTTTGTGTAATGACACCAGAAAGTTCGTTTTGAGCACTGGCCCTTTCAATGCACATGAGCCACTTCAGGCCCCGCCCCCTCCAGGTTGTTGGCTGTGCTGCTCTGTCCAGTTCAACCCACGACTGCACATTTTAGGTAATCGGCTCAAAGTTTGGACATATTTTCAGTTTTTACCTCAACCACTGCTGCTGACAAAAGAATTATGTCGTACTCTGAGAAATGTTCGCCAGAAGTCTTGACCTTATATGTACAAATGTTGTGACGTAACTAGTTCTAGACGTAACAAAATAAGCGAGGCAAGGCAAGTTTATTTCTATAGCACATTTCAGCAACAAGGCAATTCAAGGTGCTTCACCCAGGACACTGACAATACAATGACAGGGGAAAAGAAACACAGCTAAAACATTATAAAAGAAACATGTAAAAGGTGATTAAAAACAGCAAATAAGAAAACATAAAATCAAAAAATATAAAAACACACATATTAAAGCAAGAGTTGCAGTGCAAAGTTTTGAAAGAGAATATACAATTTAGCAGGAAAGCAGGAATTAAATTAACAAGGGTTGTAAAAATCCACTCGAAATTGATATGAAGATAACTTTGCAGCACCTGGAGGGTTCAAATTCAAACTTTATTAAATATTAGGGTCTAAATACACAAATAAATAAGCCAAAGACTAATAAAAGTGGGTTTAGTAAAATGTGACTCCTTTAAAGAAGAGTAGTAAATTTGGTAAAAAATTTATGCTGAGTCAAAACTAACATATGCTAATAAAAAAATCTAAATGTACAATGTCATATTCTACTGTAAAGCAGTGAGTTTTGTCTAGTCTAGTCTAAACCTGCCCCTCCTTTTACATGAAAACAGAATATCAGACCTTTTTTCCCCCTCACAGATGCTTTGACTTGTCATAGCAAGAAAAGTGTAGGAGGAATTAAGAACTAAACTTTTCCGCAGAAGATATTTTGACACATGAAGAGAAAAGCGTAGATTTGAATAATAACATGAGCGATGGGTGGATTCTGTTTCACAAGCTGGTTCAGTGTCCTACTGTCAGGACTCACTGAAGAACTGCCATCATGGAGGTTCCTGCGAACACCTGTGCTTTTGTCAAAGGCTGACTCGTCTTCTGCTACTTACAGAGCTGCAGACGTCACGTGACTTGTATCGTTCAGGGAAGCAGAAGCCAACAAGAACAGCAATAGTCTGGACTAGTCATTTTAATTCCAAAAATATGAATGCTACTTTTGAAAACTATTACTATATTGTAGACCAGCAGTTCCCAGACATCTTCGACTAACGGATCAACATTCCTTCATGATGGATTTCTACACGTCACAGTATAGACATTTTAGCTCATATGAAAGCCTAAGAAGAATTTATTTATCCTGGAGCCCAAAAACAAAAATCATGTTTGTTTGCTTTTTAGTAGGGACACATGATAGTAACATTTCTGTCCGATACTGGTATTTGATTCAACTTTTTTTCTTTATTTTATTTTATTTTTGTTATACTTATCCCCAATTAACCAAAAACCTTTATTGTATTAATATAAAATTGATATTATTTTAAAGTCTCTCAGCCTGTCAGTACACTATATTTAAATAAACACAGATTCAAGTGTAAAAATTTAGGGAAAAAGTAAAATAATAATAACATGACAAATAAATCTGCCAATGCCATCATCTTATATGTTGATATACTAATATTGCCAAACAGCAAATATCAGCTGTCTGATAGTGATGTCATTCATTCATTCGGGGGTTTTTTTGAGCAGAAGAAAAACTAAAAAAATGTATGTGTACAAGGAACTAATAGCAGTGCAAATGCATTAATAAATATGTCCATCTGATACACTACCGGTCAAAAGTTTGGACTCAGCTGGTTTTTCCTTATTTTCACAACTAATTGTGCTACAAGTGGCTTTGCTCTTTCAAAGTAAAAGCATGTTCTAGGGTGAATGAAACCCAGACGGTGAACTTGCGCCCTTGATGACCCCCACCTTGGAGACCTCAGCCTAAATGGCTGAAGAGTCTGCTTGTGACTAAATGGTCGCTGGTTCAATTCCCCGGACTGACGGAAAGTTGTTGGTTGATGTGCCATTGAGCAAGGCCCATTTGCTCCCTGGGCACCTAATATGGCGAGCCCAGTGCTCCTAGCATGCAGTGTGCGTGATGCATGATGATCTAGTGATGGTGCATGATGGTGTGTGGTGCATGTTTATGTGTGTAACAAACTACTACTGACAAAATAAAGGTTCTATTCTATTCTATTGTAGATTCTGACTGAAGGCATCAAAACTATGAATAAACACATGGAATTATGCAGTTAAAAAAGTGTGCCACACTCAAAGCACGTTTTATATTTTAGATTCTTCAAAATAGCCACATTTTGCTTTTATTACTGCTTTGCACATTCTTGGCATTCTCTCGATGAGCTTCATGAGGTAGTCACCTGAAATATTTTCCAACAGTCTTGAAGGAGTTCCCAGTGATGCTCAGCACTTGTTGTCCATCTGCGATCCTTTTCGTGCAATTTAAATGAGAAGGTGAGTCCAAACTTTTGACTGGTAGTGTACATCAGTGCTTACCTGCTTTTGAGGCTTTGCACAAATAAAAATGGGACCAATTTAACATCAATAGCTTTAACAGACAGAGCCTAATGTTGCGGTGTACAAAGAAAGTACGGATACTGAAATGATGTGGAAATAGTAATGAGATTTTTCTTTTTTGCTAGCAGTGAACAGATGAATCAGAAATAAATGACTGCAGTTAGCTCCAATAATACTGCAATATGGTGATTATGTAATAATGGTGACAGGCCTCTGCATATAAAACATCTGGTAAAATGATCCTATCAGTGTCACTTTTAAAACTCATTAACTTACCGATGGACAGAGCAACATTGATATTAATGTCAACTTAGACCTGCTTTGAACTGCTTTAACCATTTCTGTGTTTTATAAGAACAGTTAACTAGGACGTTGCTGTGTGGATATACTATATTTCTAAAGGCATCTCAACTAGTCCACCATCTGTTCACAATGTTAAGTTGAAACCGCAGTAAAAAAAAAACAAACAAGTTGACAGCTGTGCTATAGGTATCAGATATATTCAAGATCCGTGGGTGAATTATGTGTGATTAGCTAAATGGAACACGAATTAACATATTTATATCAATACTAGCGACATTACTCCAGGAGATGTAACGTAATGTGAAGAAATTCCAAGGTATTGATGTAATTTTTCAGCTCTTCTCTGGCCTGTTTTGGTTCACGTCATGATTTCATCAGCTTTGTTTCAGATGCAGCAGACACAGGAAAGCTCACATAAACCCAGTGTATACAAGCGACAGACAGACTGATGGGCATGCCAGTGAGCAAAGAGGAGCACTGAACAGCTGTGGATTTGTATATGTATGAGTATGTGAGGTGGTGAAAAGTCAATATTGGACTCATAACCTTAAACATTATTTACAATAAATGCCAACACTGCTCCACATATGTGGGTGTGTAAATATGAAGCTGTTTTGTCACAAATTCACCCCATAATGACCAACTATTACTTTTATGGCAGTTCACAAATTATTTTTTGTCTACATTACCCCTTTCTTAAGTGATTTATTAGTAGGCCTGTTTCCACTACACTGGTTCCAGGACTTTTTGGGGGGAAGGTACTTCAGACCGGGCCGTGAGTTAGCCTGGTCCTCTCAGGTGTCGTGTTTCCATTACAGCAGTGGTTCTCAATTATTTTCTCTCAGGCCCCCCTTTAGAGGACGAAAAATCTCCAGGCCCCCCCTCAACCCCAATAACATCCTAACAGTCGTGCAATTGTAAATTTTAGTGAACAAAACATCAATATCATAACAGTATTTTTTGCTTTTCCTTGACTAATTTGTTATGCAAATTAAAAAATAACTTTTTTTTCTTGAATAATACACATAAACACAACAGGACCGCCCCCTAAGACCATATTTATACACAAAAAAAAAAAAAAGGAAATGTGCAATTGTCTCACAGCTATGACAATAAATGTCCTTTTTTAGAACCATAATCAAATTTTGGAAACAAAGATGAACATGTGGATAATATCAGTGGTTCAACGAGCCTGATTCCATTCTCATCTAAGAGCATTAAAGTAGAAACTGTGCGAAAACACAGTCATGTCCCAGGTTTGTGTTCCAGTCCAATCCTTGATCATTCCCCAAACTCTTTCTCTAGTTACACATCACCAAAATGAGTCCAGGGTGGTCCAGTGCTAAACCATTCGATCCACCTGATACATGTCCTAAC
>JAQQZY010000020.1:5573309-5586723 GCA_030068375.1 Ostorhinchus rueppellii | reverse complement strand
GTATAGTATAGTTTAGTGCAGTACAGTGAAGTACAGTGTAGTGTAGTATACCATAGTATAGTATAGTATAGTATAGTATAGTGCAGAATAGTGTAGTATAGTGCAGTATAGTATAGTTTAGAGCAGTATACTGAAGTACAGTGTAGAGTAGTGTAGTGTAGTATAGTGCAGTATAGTAGAGTATAGTATAGTTTAGTGCAGTACAGTGAAGTACAGTGTAGTGTAGTATACCATAGTATAGTATAGTATAGTATAGTGCAGAATAATGTAGTATAGTGCAGTATAGTATAGTTTAGTGAAGTACAGTGTTGAGTAGTATAGTGTATTATACCATAGTATAGTATAGTGCAGAATAGTATAGTTTAGTGCAGTAAAGTGAAGTACAGTGTTGAGTAGTGTAGTGTATTATACCATAGTATAGTATAGTATAGTATAGTATGACCCTGGACCCTAGTTTGACATGAGTACATTTAAGTATCTATTGATCATTGATCTAATATGCAGATTATTAAGGAGATGAATATATCATATGTGCTACATTATATCCACCTTGTAAACATGTTCCTGTTTGTACTAAATCTTTCTGTAGGATTCAGCCGTCACCCTCTCTCTCTCTGGTGGTGGAGGTACAGGCAGCAGGAAATCCTGACGTTTACAACCAGGAAGGTTTCAAACTGGTGTCATGTGGGTGGACACAACTGGAGCTCTTTGACCAATACAACCAGGTGTGGAAACTCTAAAGAGTTGTTTTGATTTTACACTAATTGAACTGCAGTTATAATTTAATATTGCATTTTAGTTTGATAGATCTGACTTTATTGTAGGCGGCCTCATACAGATACGTGCCGTTCAAGGTGCATCACAGATGACTGATAAGCTGATAATAAAACAGAACTATAAAGGGAAATACACTACTAATTTGGCCCACTTAAAGGTACAGTTTGTAGGATTTTTATATTGCTCTTGTCAAAAATCAATCTCATTATTGATTATGATTGAAAAATAGTACACAGTCAGTCAAAACAACCAATTTGTTCAGTTGCGTTCAACTTAGAAAAACTTGTTTAAATAGACATAGTGTAGTTATTGCTTGCAGGGCACCACCATTATCAGGGCCATTTTTTCCCTACATGAGCCTACAGAGGACACAAATCACAGTAGCTGCCTGCAGAACGGAGCGGGTTCTCCGTATCTTAATCTCTGAAAATTCCATGATGGGCCCACAGAAGTGAAACCAACCTAAGTCAGTGACAGGCATCAGCCACGGTCCACGCACAGATCTCCTGATTCACATATGACTGCATCTGGATCACTTATCTTACATGGTCCACGCGCAGTCGTTTTTTATTCAGGGGATCTGTGCGTGGACCACTGCTGGTGCCTGACACTGACTTACACTGGTATCACTTATGTCGGATCACAGAATTTTTGTCGATTCAGCGATTCCACCACAGATTTTGAGGTTGGGCTCAAGGACATCGTCACATGTAATTCTGTGAGACCATGTTGATAGAAGTGATGACAAAGAAGTTGAGGTGGTTGACATTTTGGCTGCTTGTGGAAGAAAAGTACTGGAAAATCGCAAAAGATACAGCCAAGATTTTTTGTCCCAAAGTGCCAGCCATTAGGTCAGGGGTGGGGAATCCTGATCCTCGAGGGCCGGTATCCTGCATGTTTTAGCTGTATCCATCTTCCAACACACCTGATTCAAATGATGCGCCTTCCATCAAGTTCTGCAGAAGCCTGATAACAACTGTCAGGTGTGCTGGAAGAAGGAAACATCTAAAACATGCAGGATACAAGCCCTCAAGGACCAGGATTCCCCACCCCTGCATTAGGTAAATGCAACACCGGAACAGCCAAATTGCGCTGTCTTTGCGTTGATTCAGGTGTTTGCTGCCACCTAGAGTAGAGGAGTTACACACTGTACCTTTAAAGATTGCCATCAGTTACACCTGTGCCTTTCTTGCTGTAACAAACCAAAACATCTGCTGTGAAAAATTACTGATTTAAAATGTTCTTGAACTTTTGCACCTGTGAAAAATAATTGTATCATCTGGCTCGGTTCATTTAACGTTGTTCTGTCAAAGTCAATTACAAATATACATAAATATAAGTGTATTAATGTAGCATCTGCTGTTTCAGTTCATGTGAATAGTGTCTCTCTGACTGCAAATCAAACTTTTTATTCTTTTAAATTACGTTTTTTACGCTAACAGCTCCGGAGTGGCCACTGGAGGGCGCCAATACGCAGCCTCCCCATTCGACCCTACTTAAGCCTTGCACAGCTCAACTCAGTCCCACAGGTATAAAGACCCACATAAATATTAACATTCATACAGTATTGTGCAAAACTCCAAGGCCAGTATTGGGTTTGTTGTCAGTTATGTTTGTGTTTTTATGTGTCTGTTTTTTTTTTATATCCTATTTCTTATCTGACTGATTATACATTTCATTCTTGATGTGCTACATTGAATGAATGACAATAAACAAACCTTGAACCTTGGTTTAGAAAAGTTACATTGACCACACATATTCTCAGCTTCTGTATTAACATCCAGTCTGGAAATATGTGATGTATATACAGCTGTTAAAAAAAAAAAAAGGTTCTGGGGAAAAAAACAGCTTCTATAAGTCAAAGTGGCTGTATTTGGTGTGACCTGCCTTTGCACTAAATGTGTTTTTAATTATGTTGTTCAGATAAAATAACATTTATTGCTTTAATTTTCTGAGGTTTTTCTCCAGGTTTCATTCAACACATGTCAGATGCTTGTGTTTGTGCCACTTCTTGTCATGGGGTCATGGGTCGCACTAAATACTGACTAAAACCTTTCGAACTCATTTATTCCAGTTTTTGTGCATCTTTTAAGGCTGTGCACAAACAGTTGCGGAAAAAATTATTAGACCACCCCTCATTTTCTTGTTCATTTTAATGTCTGGTACAACTAAAGGTACATTTGTTTGGATAAATGTAATGAGAACAGCAAAAATAGCTCATAAGAGTTTAATTTCAGAGCTGATATCTATCCATTTTCCATGTATTCTTGATAATAAACAAAATCACTTCAGTTCTTACATCAATACCTATGGCATTGTACTGACAAAACCAGTGCTTTTAGACATTCTGTTTCCTTTTCTGTCTGTTTTAGTCACGATACACACATGAGTTAGGACTTGATTGTGTAACCATTTTTAATGACTTTTGATGGTCTAATAATTTCTCTGTGACTATTTATTGTATTTACTCGTTGTATCTTTGTGTCGTTTTATTTTGAGCGCATAGAATCAAACAACAAAGAACCATAAAAAATGGTCAAACGGAATTGTCTGTGCTCAATAACTTAGACTCCCACCCCTTTTATCTGATCATTAAATTAACCCTGCTTCCTTTCTATATTTTTTTACAAAAACACCACAAAAACATCCGTACAAACCATTCGCATATACTTTTTCAGTTACCTCACACAAGCAGATTTGCATAATCAACTGTATGAACTGTTATTTATATACAGTTGAAATATTTGCTACAATTACAATAATCAATACATTTGAAAAGAGAATGAGAGACTATGTATGTTCACTTCAATCCTACAAAAACAAAGCAAGAGGTCACTAGCACGGCACTGTATGTGTTGTGGATGGAGGCAACATTATGTTTGCGTATTGAAGGTTAAAGCAGGTTTTGGTTCAGTTCAAGGGTGAGACAAGCAGTAAACCGACAAGCTGTGTATCTGTAAATTCACTGTAAGGTGGGCAGCATGGAGTTATGTCTGCGCTTGGTGAACAGCAGAGACGGAGACGTGCAGACCCTAATAAAGCCTGATCCCAGCAGCACCAGCCACTACAAATATCCAGCTGTGGTAGGCCACTACTATACATGTGCATGGCTGTATATTCTGGACTATAACCCGATTTCATCTCGTATTTACAGCTTCATGTAAGGCAAGAAGTTAGTTCAGTCGAGCCTTGCTTCATTGCCTCAGTATTAATATTTTACTATTAAAGCAACATTTATGTACTGTAATTATTCATACTGTAAACATTGGTTTGTATTACAGCATCTCAAGGATCGACTTCTCTTTCTTACACGTCTATCCTGTTGGAATAAATTATCACACATTCATTTAGAAATGAAAAACAAAGCTATGCCTCATGTTTCTACAGGTGTCCTCTCTTCCTATGATTGTCCGTGGAAATGGGTCAGCTTCAGCTCCATGTGGATCCCAGGACTGTGATCTGTCCTCCCTGCTCACCCCCCATGACCAAGACCCTCCACCCACACCGGGCAGTCGCACTGATGTGGATTTTACTGATACTAAAGTGATGCTTCTGTAGAAACAAACATTTCACACAGGCTTCTTTCCCATAAGTTAAAGAAAAAAAAACTAATTTTGAAAAAAGTCCCTTGACTTTAGAAAAATACTGAAGATGGTATTTAGTGTATGATGTGAATGGACACTTTCAGGTACAATACTGAGGCTGGTGGTTTCTTGGGAAATATAGGAAAAATAAAACGAACCTACATCTTCAAATCCTTTATTTTTCTTTTTTTACTATAAGTATACAAAACCTGACAGACAAATCTATGAAAATGATTTTATTTACAAAACAAAAGTGTTGAAGGTGGAGAGGGGCTGGAGAGACATGCTGTGCTGGTTTTGAAGATCAGGAAGTAGAGGAGGACGTCACGCAGATGACTTGACAGAGGCAGATTTGTCAGACTGCAGGGAACAGAGCAAAGTATTTATTAAAAAAAAGGGCTTATATTGATTGAAAGCTTTGCTTTTTCCCCATACACAATACTGAACTTTATTACTGACAACTTTTCATTTACTTTGCAGAGAAGAAAGAAGTCATGTGACAACATTGTTATGCACACAGACCAAAAGGTTTCATGGAAAGCTTGCTCATTTAAAATTACCTGAGCTGCATCTGCTCTGAGCTCTGCAGTATTTGTCCTTAACTTCACAAGAATGTTGATAGTTTGGAAGAAAAGTCTGGGCATATTGCACCAAGGTGGGGAAGAGTAACCCATGCATGCAACTCATGAGTAAAAGCAACAGTAAGAGAATAAGGCAGTGTAGCAGGTTTTAAAATAACCCACACTTACTGGGAAATAACCAATATCCTTTAGGAACTCCCGACTGTCAGCTCCAACTGTCCTATTTATTATTCTGTATAAAACTTAAACCTATGACTCGCCTCCTTTGGCTTTTCCCCTTGGACTCCAGTGCCGTTGCTGGCATTAGAGTCCCCGCTGCCATTAACTGTGGCTTCCCGTTTCGCCTGCTTAGCATCAGTGTCCTCTACTGGGCTGTCCTCCTCTGGTTTCCTCTGTTAGAAACATAAAACCAGGACAAAAGCAGACTGAAGGCCTGTGTGCTGGACTATGCTGAAAACTGCATCTGAGGTTATACACTAGAGCCATCAACAATTAGTAATGTCAAATGATGTTTATCATGCACACAAGTCAGCGTGTATCAAAACTGAATGTCTAGTATTATGCTCTACCACAACACATCACCTACACGCTCCATCACCGCCACATTACTCAATGCTAATACAGAAAACCAATCACACCACACAACCGTATCAACATTTGCAAATAAGCCACATACAACATCCCTGCAACCAAACAGACCTTACAACATTAAAAAAAAACAAAACAAAAAAAAACAAAAACACGCAAAGCCAGTCTCAATATGCTGATGATTACAGCACCAAAGGAGTCATTTGGAGAGTAATTTCCTTTAGACAAGTCTGAATTTGTGCACTGACAAGCAAAATGATTCATTCACACACAGGAACTGATTTCCTTCCATATTTTCCCCAGAAAAGAAAATAATTAACTTCGGGGTTAAAAAACACACACACACACACACACACAACTCTCAAACTCACCTTTTTTCTGACAAGGTGAGAGATGTCTGCAGCTGCTTTGGAAGACGATGCACCCTCAGATGCTTTAATAGGGCTCTGAAATTGAAAGATGGATTACCCAGATGCTCAATTCATAACATCACATAATGTACAGACTCTGGAGTTGTGCATTCAAAAAGTCTTTACCTGGCTGGCTGCTGCAAAAGCCGAGGATGATGATGGCCCACCGTTTTCACACAGGAATGCTGAAGAGGTCGAGGCACCACCCTGCGAGTAGTAATTTAGGTGTCAGTTATAGAAAAGTTTATATAAAATTTAAAGCCTCAAACAAAAGAGGAAAGCAAGGTAGTAATTACCTTTAACATTTATTTGTCACCGTCAGAAAACAAGTGTTAATAGCAGGTTCTATTAAAACTGTGGTGCTATTGAGATTAGCTGCCTTTTTAAACAGGAAATACTACATCAAAGTCCATTACAGACCTCAACATTATATGGAACTCACCAGGTCCAGGACAAGCTGTAGGATAAATGTTCACTAATCTTGCTTAAATTACCCATCCCTGTACTGCTGCATCCAGTGTACTCACTAGTGTCTGCTCGATGGCCTGGGAGGCGACTCTGGCTGTTCTCTGGCTTTCCTTGGCATCTTCCACTTTTTCCCTGATGTCAGGCAGAAGCTGCTTCAGTTCACCCACCTCCACCTTCTCGTCTGCTGCCCCATCTGTTCCCTCTGCTGCATCTATCACCTCCTGCAACATGGCTGTGGGGACACAACTGGATTAGAACAGGAAATAAAAACAGCACACTAAACACTGCCTCAGTTAGTCAGAGACTCTCCTAAATCTCCTGACCAACTTCGAACCACTGTCATCTGTGAACGTAAGAAGGGACGTACACAATTTGATCACTGCTCTTATTCTGTGATAAAACAAAGCCAGTGCAGCCTTACCCAGGCGGGTCTCGATGACCTTTATGGAGCTGTTGTAGTGCTGGATGGCCTGGTTGTACTGGCCCACGTAACACAGTGTGGTGGCAACGTTGTAGTGGGTCTCAGCGAGCAGACGACTGTGTGGAGGCAGGTACTTCAGCTGAAGGGCAAGACATGTCTGGAAGTCTTCTAGTGCCTGGGAATAATTACCTGGAACAAGGACATGGGAACCCAAATCAGAGTTAAATTTAGCCTGCAAATAAAAAGCAGAGCCATTTGCCACTTTAGTGATGAATAAAACCCATCCTTAGCATTTTTCTTGTCCAACTATACCAACTTACAACAAAATAAGGCCTTTTGAGTCTTGCATGTTTCAATACTTAATACCCAGGTTTTCTGCAGCTCATGCTAAATGTAAGACCATTATGAATGGAATTTGTGACCCATTTCATGTCTCGTTACACTCAGGTTTCAGTTTGATGATGCTCCTGATGTCAATACAGATTATTAGGAGATGTGTGTACTGATGACCAATCTTCTGGCTTTTGTCATGTGACACTGATGCCTGTACACATCAAGTTTAAAACTTTTAAATTAACATTTTATGTTCAATCCTGATGAGCAATAAAATGTGGAACTTTTATTCCTGTTTAAAACATCTGAACTGATTATCAAGATTTTCTGGGGGCACATTCAGGGTTTACTAATAAGTCAATTCAGAAATCCACTTAATGATAAGGAAGAACCTCCTTGGTCCATAACTTGTGTCTGCTGCAGCACAATCATCATACCTGATTCAGCTCCAACTTCTCCCAGTTTCAGAAGTGCCTGGGCTGCCATGAGCTGGTCATCTTTGTTATCCTGTCTGTGAACAAGTAAACATCACTGACATTAGATTACATAACCTAAAACTGATCTCATTTAATCAAGAAGGTCACTTCAATTGATCAAAATGAGTGGAACTTTCTATCACATTTAGATCTCCTTACTTCTGGTAGATGATTTTTGCCAACTCAAGCATCTCCCATGCCAACTGCAAATTTCCAACTTCTTCCTCTTCCTGAAAAGGAGGACAGGCATGTCAACATGCAAACATTCATCAGTTTAATATTTAAAAGTTGAACGCAAAGGAACTTACTCCATTTTTCTCTTCTTTATTGTCATCATCATCTTCATCATCATCGTCGTCATCATCATCTGTGAAGCAAAAGTAGCCAATATTACAAGTATGAGAAGAGGACAGACAAGGGGAAATGGAAACAGTTTCCCCAAAGTCTACTAGTGTGCACTGTCTTCACCTTCATATCTGTAAGTGAACTTTTAAACTGTACAAAGTGTGTGGTCTCAACATCATCCATTAAGATGATGCCAGAGGTTGCAAAGATAACCATATCCACTGAAAAAGATTCAACAGTAGCTTTTTTCTCATTCCTCTATTGACATATGAATAGCGCTGTAGGAATTTTCAGGTGTTTTTAAAGAAGCCTCAAAAGAATTCCTCACATGTCACTTTGGTGAAGAGAAAACTAGAGGACTGTGAAAGCTGGAGTATGATACAATGGCTGAGAGAGAAAAGAGAATCACCTTAAAACAAACCAGGAAAGAGGAAATGGCGAATTTGGGTAAAAGTGAGAAATGACATGAACACATTCCAAGTCAAATAATGATGTGAATTGATTTGGAAAAAGCCTGTGGTTCTTCTGAAAACAGGTGGAAGAGCGTCTGCTATGAGCGGTGTTGGGGAAAACTCTACTTCATCTCCAGGAAAAGACACAGAGGCAAAAACATTAAAGCACTAAAGAATAGAACTGAGACAAAGCCAAAAGGACTCCCAGCCCGAGTTGGAACAGAATGAACAACTGCATGACAGTAAATCTTTACATAAACAACACTGTCTGGATGGGTGGAGCAGTTTGGTAGATTTTAAACTAAAGCAACTTTTGACTGACAGGAAAGAGTGCTATACTTAAACTGAGTAAAGTGCTGCAGTCAGTAGAATTAAATTGGCGGTATTGCTAAAAAATACTTTGCAAACACAAAATAATACTAATCAAAGCATAATAAAGTTAGCTTTAAAAAGTAGAGATGTGTTAGAAACTTACGAGACAGTTTAAGATACTAACCATCAACATTATCAGCACCCGAGTTCTGAGGTTGCTCCTCTTCATCTGATCCATCAGGGGCGTCCTCCAAGGCATTACCAAGGACACCATTATCCATCCTAATCAACAGAGGTATACCAAAACATTATACATTATGGTTATGTTCACATGAAATAGTTCAAGAGACCAAACTATAGCTTATAGAAGAAAGGTAAAAGAAATTGTCAAAACTTCATTGAAACGTAAGCCAGTGGTCCAACCAGACACAGAGCAATAACAATTTAGACTGCATTCCAATATTTTCCCCCCTCTTGGAGTTATGTTTGCCAAATCTCAATAGGACCCATACTTCAGTCATTCACACACACAGAGCAAAAGCAGCGTTTGAAGTGAGACGATTTTGTTCACCAACCTGGCAAGTTCCAGTAGGGAGCTTCCGCAGCGGAAAAAAGCCTCTCCACACTCGTATGCGGTCTCCCCATAGACTGCAGCTCTGGAAAAGGGGTAATACAGAATAGAAATGAAATTTGGCTTGAGATCCTGTAAGGTGCTTAGGTAAGTTACATACATCAATTAAACGTTCAAGAACTCCACCTAGGGACGGTGGTAGCGAAGAAACTTATTCTCTTAAATTGGAAGTCCACCACTACACCCTCCCGAGTTCACTGGCTCAGCAAGATGAGATATTATCAATCATTCAAATGGAAAGACTGCGCCTGCACAAACCCAATGAACAGAACAGATTTTCGGAGACTTGGGGACCCTTCCTAGCTCACTGTCAGATGTGATGCCTGACTTAAATGTCCATGTACCTGTTTTACCCTTATTACTGTAACTGTTATTTCGATAAGTGTATTTATATTAATTTTTAACTGTCTGGCAGCTTTCATATTTGTGTTTTTTTTTTTAAGGTGGGGGGCATGATTTGTACAATTTGTTTGTAAAGTTAAAAAACTAAATAATGCAAAAAAAAAAAAATTCAAGAATAATGTACAAGTAAAAAAAGAAAATGCAAGTGTAATATATCATTATAAAATGTTTTATGCATTTAAAGGTTCTTAGAGAGGCCCAGTTTAATTTTATGGATTTCTGAGTTTCTGTAATTTGGCTTGACAGTGTCGTTTCAACTGACTCAATATGGTAAGTGTCATGAGATGGCTTTTGTTCTGATTTGGTGCCATACAATAAAAGTTTACTTAAAAAAAAAAACAAAACAACAAAAAAAACAACTTTCTATTCATCACGTATTTGCATGCAACTTTACATGAAGAAAACATACGGACAGTAAAACAAAAGAGGCATACTAGCAAGAGGTCATGGGACATACAGTGTACAAAAAAAAGAAAAACCTAGAGAATCTAACGAATCAACACGCATCATTCGATCACGTACAGCAATATCACTGTTCAACCATGTAAATGGACCACTTTCCTCATCTTTTCTGCCCTATCTCCTTTTGAAGTTGTAAGGAATAAGTTATCTGCTCAAGAAGGTGTATATAATTCACAATACCAATAAAGACCTTCAAAGTAGGAACATCTTTCAAATAAATAAATAAAACTTGATTGACATTTTAGTCATCCATACTTACAACATGCTACAGGCATCCTGGAAGACACTGACAGCAGAGGCATAGTCTCCCATCACTACGTGTCTGTTCCCTGTTCCAATCAACTTCTTTGCTTCCTCCGTGACATCGTTAGAGCTGCAGAAACAGTAGATATTAACATTAAAAAAAAACCCCAAAAAACAATACATTACGGACTGTATCCAAGTTATCAATCGCTCAACTCAAACTTGTTGATAAGTTGGAAACAATACATCTAGATGACCCAAGATGGCAGTATTTCTTGAGTTTATTTTGGATGTTTTTCCCTCCTTAATTTCTGTACCACTATTTCCCACTTCATAGTCTCTGTATTGTTACAGTGTCATGTGTTATATTACAGTTCAGGTAACATGTATATTTTGCTTTGAACACGTGCTGTTTAGAGTCAAGGGTACTTACGCGTCTGCAGCAGCAGCTGTAGATGAACACGGCTTCTCCTCCATACTGTAAAGTCAGAGATTAGCTCATTCAAATGCAACCAGAGATAACTTTAATGTAGAATTTAACTGATACAACTTCATCAGCTGACATATGGGAGTGCGTTAGCTAGTTAGTAAGTTAAATTATTCTTAGCACGTTAGCCACTTAGCTTAACATTGAGGAGTGGAAGTGATGGTTAAAGAGAGGTTTATTTGGAGCTGTTACCTGGTGCTCTTCGACAAGCTGCTGCTTTATTAGTCGGCACCACTTGCAAAAGCGTTTTTTTAACCTAGATACCACCACACTAGGTTAGGTCTACGTTAGCCGCGTTATGTAGCTACGTGCAAGCTAGCTGTGTTTTCCCTGCGAACGTTTCAACGATCAGAGTAAGAAACGATGAGCTCCTCTTACCTTTCAGCGCTGGACGAAGCGGACGTTCCCTCTGGCATTTTTTTACAGAACAACGACAGAGACTGAAGACGAAGAGGAAAAAGGACGGTCAAGAGTTTGCTGAATGAAGTCCGTGCAGTGCCCCTGTGACAGTCTTTGTTGGCGCGCTTAAACAGAGAAAAGAAGGGTTTCTATTTCCGCTTAACTTGGGACGCGGGAGATCGCCGTTAAAGGGACCGATGCAGGTCTTCGGGTGCGTTCAAGGCCTGTCGGAAAAGGTGATTTCAGCAACAAATCCAATGTTCACGGGCAAGAAGAGAACGCTCGTTAAGTTTTCCTTTCTTTTGTTTTCATTCTTTTTAACGACACTAAATAGATGAAGGAAATATTAAGCAATCTTCAATAAGCTTTTCATACTTATAACCAACACCACGGAAAAGACAAGATAAAATAAGATAAGGTAAGATAAGATAAGACTTAATTATCATAGCACAGCCATAAAATTGTATAACGAAATTGGAGAATTCTTCAATGTAAGTGCAGAAAAAGACAGGTGTAGCTGCTCCTAAATTTGTTCTTCCTGCTGGAAAACAGAACCACGCTCCGCCGGATGGTTGATGAATGTCTGATTTATTTTGTTTTATATCAAACACTAAACCACCGTGAAAAACTGAAATAATATAAACCATAATTTCAAATGTTGGCATTAAGTATAATTAACCATGTTTCACATACAAATCAATATAAATAATAATTGCCGCTACAACAGGCATGCAAAAATCACTATATACACAGAAAAAAAATATACAAAATACAATATAATGTGTGCACAAGTTCATGTTAAGGCTAGCGTTACCTGTTTGATTTTGAGCAAGCAGCTACATATTTGAAGGAGAAAAGGATTAATGTACACATTGGAACTTGGAACATCATATGTCAGCACCTGGACGTGATGGTCAAAACGGAAGTAAGCTAACTGCGCCAAAGATGACCTAGTTAAGCCTCTTGTATTTCAGTGTTCGGGAGTGCAACGCAACAATGGCAGTGTTATTTGATATTTTGACTGCGTTATCATTACATTAGTTAACTTTGTAACGTACAACTACCGCTGAAATTAAACTTAGTCTGTTCACGATCCACTACCGAAGCCTCGTTGGCGCAGTAGGCAGCGCGTCAGTCTCATAATCTGAAGGTCGTGAGTTCGAGCCTCACACGGGGCATACGTTTTGTAAATTTTTCAACACATTACTATATTTTTCGGTGATATGTGGACTTGGTTAAATTTCTTAGAAATATACTTCGTACAAGCCAGATCTCAAAATGCTTTATACATCTAAATAGTATCTTGTCGATATTATTGTTTCCCTGCCGTCCGAGGGTCGACCTCATCCTTGGTCGCGACAGCCAATCGCCTTGCCGTCTGCTACCAAAAATTGAAGGCCCTGGCCAATCAGCGCCCAGCGCTCGCATCGCTCCCAAGATTCGCAGCGGGGACTACCAAGAATTGACCAATAGGTAGCGCCGCTGGGGGACGCTCACCTACTGCCTCATTTGACTGTGGCTTTTCGATGGTAAGGACGCTTATGTCTCTGCGAGTTTTAGCTGAATAAGTTGCCAAACCCATAAAAACAAGTTTTTTTAAAAAAAATATTTTTTAAGTAATATTAAACTACAGAATTAAAAGAGTTAGACATATGATGTGTGCGGGTACGTGTTTTGAATGAAATCGAGTTTGACCGCAATGGTGAGGTAGCGTTATTAGACAACCCCGTTAGCTGTCAGGTCCCGTCGTCGCCGTATAAACTGGTGTCCAGAGCATCAGTGAGCGCCTCATTTTCATCTCCATCACCTAGCTGCTGGTCTTCCCTGTCTGTGGTCCCTCCATCACTGGTGACATCCACATTTAGACTTTAGTCTAAATGATATATATATTTTTTTCCATATAGCTCCTGTGGACCAGTTAACAGCAGAAACCGAGTCCACTTCACATGATCTAGGTACCAATTTCCTTTTTAAATATACAATTACATGTAAACAACATGAGTGTTATGCTGGTTGTGATCTAATAGCATAAATAGTCTTCAT
>JAQQZY010000020.1:5552081-5565553 GCA_030068375.1 Ostorhinchus rueppellii | reverse complement strand
AAAAAAAAGGCTTAACATGCTTGGTATCTTTTTTTTTTTTTTTTTTTTTTTAAGCACAACGTCTATAACGGTCGCATCAGCTGATTTGACCACTTTTCCAGTTTGTAAAATGGTGAATATATGGACAGAAATGCAACGCTTCCCATCCCATCAGTATAAGTGCACATTAATGCTCAAATAAAATAAAATAAAAACTGGGAGAGTTTCAAACCCACACTTTCTTGTAAAATTGACGGCAGCTCTCCATGTGACAGAAGGTTTTTTGCTACGGCGCTTTAAAGACACCAGGTGATCATCAGCCCCACAGGGTTAAATAGACCAGCTGCAGTCAGTGGGGACAGAACTTTTAAAAGGTTCTGTTCTGACTTTTTAAACACAAACTCCCATCCCAGACTTCTGTGGTCTGTCACAACCTCAGTTTACCAAGAGATGGAAAAAGTCGATAAATAGAGGCTTGAACTCACTCTAAGCTGTTGGCAGAGAAGCGCTTCAGGTGAATGGTGATGACTTCAGGGGTCTTGTCAAACATCAGACTCCTCTCGGCCTCGGTGTAATGATGGCAGGTCTCACAGAAGTACTTATCCTCGCCCACGATGCGCTCCACTGAGGCGAACTGAGCGATGGCCCAGTTCAGAGTCTTCAGCTCTGGTTTGGGGTCTGGAGAGACTGAGATTACAGGAGAGGCTCATAAATACAAGTCGTTACACTCAGGCATATATATGGACCGTAACAGAAAAGCACAGCTCATGAGTTCCTCTGGGCAGTTTTAGAAAAATAAGTGATTTTGTGCATGGATGTGGGTTTATTTTGTTTACATTATCAAATAAACCTGCATTTCTGTTTAATTTATTTCAGGATTAGTTTGATGTTGAACAAACATTTTATCAGTCACTTGAACACCTTTTTTTTTTTTTTTTTTAATTATCTTATTTTTCCTTTATTCGTGTTGTTTTTAGTTCGGTTTGTTCAATTCTTTGATTGTCAACACGAGCAGCAAAACTATTAGTTGAATTCATACCACATTGGGTTTATAGATTGCCAGTGACCAGAATAGATGTACTTACATTTTGGGGAAAAGTAAGTCAAAGTTGTACATTTATTAATTTTTAAAATCTTTTTTTTCTTCACGTCTATAAAAACATCAATTTTGTTCCACTTGACACATATGTAGAGGAAATTGATACGCTGACATCAGCACAC
Source organism: Ostorhinchus rueppellii (assembly GCA_030068375.1). Taxonomy (NCBI): domain Eukaryota; kingdom Metazoa; phylum Chordata; class Actinopteri; order Kurtiformes; family Apogonidae; genus Ostorhinchus; species Ostorhinchus rueppellii. The sequence goes on along the minus strand of JAQQZY010000020.1, from coordinate 5,564,353 downwards.
AGACATGATGACATCAGCTGGATTGATGCCAAAATAACCTACAACACATACGAGGGGCGGGGTTTATTGTGCCTGGAACCACTTGTTTTTCTATTGTAATTGACACCTGTTGCTTTCTGCTGCTGCTTCCTTCTGAGATCAATAAAGTATGTCATAACTTATCTTATAATTATTTAACATTCTTCCTCTTGATTGTGAAAAGTAACATTTGATTGACTGTAAAGAATAATAATAATAATAATAATAATAATAATAAAAAAATCTATTTTCTTCAAAATTAACTGAAAAATCATTTGGGATTTATCCAGACAAAACATTTCAACATCATATGTCATTGAAATGCAAACATTTTAGACCTGAATAGTAATGGTGCCTGGGTTATGAATGCGTAGTTTCTCTGCAGCTCTAACACTGTTGATCTGAGCAGTAAGTGAATGAAAGCTCACCGTCGGAGAGGTCGTCGGGGCTGCTGGGCTGGTCCTCGAGGACGGGGACGCTGATGTCCTGGAAGTCCTCTCTCCTCTCCGTGAAACTCTCACACTCCAGACAGCGAGTCCGCAAAACCAGCTGACCGTGGAACAGGCGCTCCATCAGGTCCAAACCATCTAATACAAGAAATAAAGAGAAATAAGAGGGAGTCGTCCCGCAGACAATGCACATCAACTCTGTAGTAACATGAGTTCTACTATGACAGGTTGAAATACATTTAAAAGGAGTGATATTTGACTTTTTTAAATGGAATTATGCATTTTAAATCATTTCCCTGTGGTCTACATAAACTGTAAATGCTCTGCATTTTTCATTAATTCAACTCCACAGGTCCATCGTCAACACTATTTCTGAGTAATGACACCAGAAAGGTGGTTTGGAGCGCCGGCCCTTTAAATGCACATGAGCCACTTCAGGCCCCGCCCACTCCAGGTTTTTGACTGTGCTGCTGTGTCCCATTCAGCCACTTGAGTTCATTAATACAACCAACAACTGAGCATTTAAGGTAATCTGCTCGAAGTTTGGACATATTTCAGTTTTTACTACAACCGCTGCTGCTGATAACTGTGTCCTACTCGGAGAAATGTTTGTCAGAAGTCCTGACCTTATATGTGCAAATGTCTTGACATAACTAGATTAAAAAAAAATGTAACAAAATTAAGAAGGAATTAAAACAGGTTGTGGAAATCCACTTGACTTTTGCCAGAATGAGTATGAAGATAGCTTTCCAGCACCTGGAGGGTTCAAATTCAAACTGTCTGAACTATTAGGGTCCAAATACACAAATAAATGAACCACAGACTAAGAAAAGTGGGTTTAGATAAATATGAGTCCTTTAAGACTTTTACTATTTTATGTTAATCTTGGCAAAAAGTATTCAAGTGATGAAAAAAAACAAAACAAAAAACACCAAAAACTAAATTGTCTGAAATTAGTAATAGTACTGTTAATACTTCCATTTTTTTTCCTCCTAAAAATATTTTAAAAAGTGAGACTGAGGCTAATGCAACAGAAAAGTACTGACAACTTCATAATCGTATTGTCTCATAACTCCATGTATTAAATGTACCTCAGCGGTTTTTGAGCTTTGTGTTTCCTTGGCAGCAACAATTAATTTTCTCCTAATATGTACATTAAATATTTAAGAACTAAAATCACTTATAGTTTAACACGTCACTTAAAGAAGTCCAATTCATTTTAAATCCGATGAATCCTTAATAAAATAGGTCTTCTCCATTGACTCAAACTACCACCTCTGACTGTTCTCACCATCGTTTTTCACTGCCGTCTCGTCTTGTTCTGTGCTTTCTGGCATTTTCTCCTTACTGCTCTTCTTCAGATCCTCTTCTGTTTTGCTTTGGTTCTTCGCTGTGGTCGAGCTGATCTTTCCAACGCTGCAGAACTTTGAGAAGATGCTGGGCTGTTTGCTGGAACGCCGGAGCCAGCTCAGCTTGGCCCTCTTCTTTTTCTTGCCGTCTGTCTCTTTAGTCGTCTTTTCTCCGTCGCTGCCTTCATCATCCTCCTCTTCCCCTCTGCTTGGTTTCTTCGTCCCATCCTCCTCCTCTTCATCTTTATCCTGGGTACTGTCTATTATGTTGTTGCTGGAGGACTTTCTTTTGGAGCAGCTGCCAGGTTTATTTTTACTCTCCGAGTTTTCTTCAGCATTGGATTTCTTGGACTTGACAGACTTGGGCTTCTTCTTGGCGTTTCCCACTTCGGTGTCGCTCTTTCTTTTGCCGCTGACTTGGCTGTCGTCGTCTGTGGGCGATTTGGATTCTGTCGCGGAGCTGCAGCAGTTTTCCATTTTCACTTCTGACGTGTCATTATCCTCCTTCTCCACATCCTGCTCCTTCCTGATGGTGTCACACGCCTCCTGGATATATCCCAGGATGCACTGCAACACCTCCTGGGCATCGTGCTGAAGGTAGCCTTCATACATCGGGTTCAGTTGCCTGAAACACACATCCAGAGATGATAAAATAAATTAACTGACAGAAAAAGGGAATTATAAAAGAACTGAGTCAGTAACATAGTTATTGTGGTTAAAGTACAACTCCACCCACTGAAGGATTCTGAAAGCAGCCACAAAAGTCAGAAACAGGCCAAGAATGCAGTGAATAGTGTCTAAATATGCAGAGGTGGACAGGAGTAATTCAGGGACATCGCGTAAAACATAGTGCTCTCAGACCCACAGTTCTGGTTCTGTTCTGGAGGCTCAGAACCAAACCTCTGTTGTTCCACATTTACACCAGTTGTAAAAGAGGAACCAAAGAATGAGGACGTTACTGTGGTTCGCTATTGTCTTCCTCCGTTTCCTGCTTGTCTTTACAACACGCCCACTGATGATGTCATGGTTCATGTGGAAGAACCAACTTTTTTTTGGTTCCAGCTGATAAACACTTTTATCCTAGTTTTGTTTTTTTTTTTTTCCCCCAACTTTTGTAGATTAAAACTCACATTCATGTTAGGTCACTTCATATTAAATTACAACTACTTTGTAACAACAAAACCAATTAAATAAAAAAATAAACTAAAGACTCATCAATATTATTATAGTTTTACAGTCAGTAAATTCAAAATTCATTGGTCCACACTGTTTGCTTTTAGACAGACTTAAATAAAGCACTGCTGATGTTCTGATGAGCCAGTGCGTTCATACTCAGATACAGGTTGTAATGAACATGGTGCTACAGATCATTCAGTTCTGTACTTATTTTGATGAAAGTAAACTCTTTAACTTCCTCAGACCCAGGGAAGTACAAGTTTTAGCTTTTTCAAAAAAATTAAATAATTGTGTATTTTGGAAACATCACGAGCAACAGTTTTACACTTTTTTTTTTTTTTTAATTTTATGGAATGTCCTTTACAGTGGACAGTTTTTTTTGTTTGTTTTTTTAAGTAACGCTATGAAACTTGTCCACAAACATGGACAGAAAACCCATAGCTGGGTTTTAGGAGGTTAAAGGTGATGGTGGTTATACATTTATTAAATATATACATAAAAAAAGGCCAGATCTCATCATTAAAATAAGCCCTGCTTAGACTTGAACTAAAAGGTTACAAGTGAACTGTACCTGAGTGTGTGGAGGATTTTTCGGGGGGGTGTAGCGAGGTCTCCTTCGCTGAAGCTGTCGGGGCTGAGCAGGAAGCTGGACTGAAGCTGCTCCACCGACGTTATCAGGCTGTTGAAGCTCCCGAGAAGCTCAATATGAGGAGGAATCGGCTCGGTGGCACCTTCAATCTGCTCAGACAAACGAGGAAAAACATGTGAATGAATGTAGATGTTCAACTGAGACATTTCTCTGGTCAGAACTAAAGCAGGAGGAGCATCTGTACGACACAAGACTGCAAATACAAAACAAACCTCTTCACTTTTATCAGCTGCTTCTTTTAGTTTGTCTTTCCTTTTCGAGAGGTTGTACAGTTTCTTTATTCCGTCTCTGAGCCCTGGGCAGTAGTACAACACCTGAAGGACAGATTACACATGACAGATTAGTCAAAAAACATCACCTCATTTCACCAATGAAAAGAAAAAGGAAGTCCTAATTTAGATATTAAGACTTCTAAGAGACATTAGAGTTTGTATTATGTTAAGTGTCACTGCTGTCCTTTGCATTTTCCTTTACAGACAAAAATAGCAGTCTTAAAAATACCCAAGAAACTTAAATCCTCCAGCGATGAGAAAATGCATGAGCACAATGTCAACACAGTGTCCCATTAGAGTAAAAGTGACAAAGTAACACAATACTTTAAAGTTTCCTGCATCTATTGTTACATTATTCCGTGGCCTGAAGAGAGGTATCACACATGTATCACTTTCACACTGTGAGGTGGAAGGTCTTTCTTGCTCTTTACAAAAGGTGAAATATGGCCCAGAGATTTAGAGGCTGGTGATCGCTGTTTGAACAGATGCTTCAGAGGTAAACATCTGATACAGCCCGAGTGTCTTTATAAAAACACAGATACTGATAAACCAGAGGTAATAAACAGGCCAGTGTCACTGGCAAGGATTTAACAGGTTTGCATTTTTCCCAAAAAATGTATTTTGCCCTTTTGTCCCAGTTTCAGATTGATCTTAACTAGTCTATCAAGCAGGTTTGGAAGTGTAGTTAGTTTTCAGGAAAAAAACTTAAATGGACTGCACATTATATAGCACATTTTCCACACCTTCACGGTTACATCAAAGTGCTTTACAAAGCTTGACACTCACATACACACACACTCATACACCAGTAGGCAGCTGCTGCCATGCAAGGTGCTGCCAGACCTACTGGGAGTAATCTTGCTCTAGGACACTTCAACGTGTGGACAGCCAGAGCCAGATTTGAACCACCAACCCTTCGGTCATCGGACAGCCTGCTCTACCAACTGAGCCACAGCTTAGTGTTAGTGTAGTTTAATTAAAAACACAAACTCATCAAGTATTTATGCAGTGTTGTTTTGCAAAATGGCAGGAAAAAAAATGTTGAGTGATGAAAACATATCACTACAAAACAATTAATGGAATATATCAGACAACCAAACAAAATATGTATCAGTCGTGATTTTGAGTTATTAGACTTAGTATGCATTTGAAAGTAAAGGACAAAGATCGCAACTTCAGAACATTTCTCCATAATTTCAGTGGATTTTGATTAGTTTTGGAAACACATAATGCAGTTATTATCAATCCTTTTTGTAAAACCTTTTCATTACATAACTAAAATAATCAGTCATCGTTTCATTAACACTGAACTGTGCATTAGTCAAACAAAGTTCCTAGTGTCTATGTTCTTATAGTTTATTTGGATTTCTTCTGTATCAGACACGTAATCTGTCAAACATACCCGGCATGTTTTGGCTGTAAACTTCTGTCTTCATCAGAACATCAATCATTTTAAACATGTCACACACCATCTTGTAACACCTCTGATGAAGACGGTAGTTTACCGCTGAAACATTTCAGGTATGTTTGACAGATTACGTGTCTGATACAGAAGAAATCCAAATAAACTACTGAACTGTGCATTTTAGTTGTTCATTATCTGAAGTAGATGGACCCTTTTGAATGTACTGTAATAAATGCAGAACAGCTGTTTCAGAGGTCATTCATGGAGGAATGGAACAAAAGTACACACCTGTAAAACACTGTTCAAGTAGCAGGTGTTTCCCAGGTTGTTGAGTCCCACAAATGGGACCAGGTTCTCCCTCTTTTCAGGAAGAAGGAGACTGGGCGAGACCGGACATGGAGAAGGACCAGGAACCTCCTGATCACAGCCACTGAATGACACAAAAACACTGTTAATAAAGCAGAATGATTAAGAATGTGTGATTAAATAATTTTAAGCCCAAGAAATGTATGCTGTCATAAATGAGACCAACAGATTCACTAGTTTTATAAACAAAAGGTGGCAAATTTTAAAGATGTAATATAAATACAACTATAGCTAATAGAAGGGGTAAAAAAGAACTAATGCAAATAGAAACTGAAATGCATGAAAGTGCATTATGGACACTGATATCTGTTATATTCTGAGTGTGCATTTATTTCAGTATACAAATTATAATGCAAATATATCACAGTTAACAGATGACACGCTCCAATTCCTGACAACTTGGAATGCGAATAAAAGAATCTGCAGTCTTTTTTTCAATACGCGGAAAAAGACTGAATGTGAATTTCAGTGTAGTAGAATTTCCAGTGCTTTCATACCATCTGTGAAAGGTTTTAAGGGATGCACCTCAAAAACTTCTTTGATGCTGTTGCTTTATATTTCTATCCCCACCCCCAGAGAAATACATACAATGCATTTAATCTACTATGTTAATACAACTTAGTTTTGTCAATAGTTGCTTCACAAATTAATATAATTAAATGTGAAATAATATTCAACAAATTATAAGCTACACAACAATATATTCAAACATTAAATGAATCTCACCATCAGGATTATTTTAAGTCACACTTGCTTTGGCAGTGTATTTTACTCAATAACTCTACTTGGGGACAATTTTGGTACCTTTTAAACTGTTGCTTTTAATGTACAAATAATTTTTAGTTTATACAAAGTGCATAATACAATCCTGGATTCAGAATTCTGTGCAGGTACTCAACCTGGGCAGTTTTGCTTTCTGAAAATGAAGCACGTTTAACTATTATTGTTGATCACTACTAGTATTTCTAATGTGCAACTGTCTGATTTTACTGTTTTTGAATTTTTTTATTATTTTTTTTAACTTATTAATCATCCAATTCTTCTTTTATCTCCACATAGGGTGCTGTAATGATGCTACTGGACCCTTAATTTCCCAGAAGGCTTTGCCCAGTGGATCAATAAAGTTCTGTCTAATCTAACTTGCAAAATTGACATTATTCCTCTGGAGATGAAAAACTCAAAATGCTTCTTGAAACATGTTGCATGTTATATGGTGCGAAACCTTAGTAAAGAAAACCATTGTTGTGCAATGCTTTGGCTCAACATGAACCAATGTAGTGTTGTGAACTTTAATGACCCCAAACACACACACACACACACTTACACTGGCTCAGGTTCTTCTGCTTTCACTGTTTTGGGTTCATCTGCCTCCGATTCAGAGAAATCCAGAGCACGTTTAGTTTCTTTCTTCTGGAAGAACTTCAGAGATAGTTTACTCTTCTTGATGGGGCTCCCCAGCGCCGCCACAACATTGTCCCCCTGTAGGCCTGGCATGTTTCTTCTCCCTTTACGACGACTGCTTCTGTCAGTCTACAGAGATGCAACAGCGCCGCTCACTGGCGAAGACAAGACACAACACAAATTCTATGGGCGCCATAAGAGTTTTGGCAACAACCAAAGTACGAACATGGGTTAACACTGTTTACCGGGTTCTAACGTACTTTACGGCTCAAAAATACGACAGGATAACACAGTTCATAAAGTCTAACCTAAAGACCGACTGAACGGTACATTATATAACATTAACTGGTTAGCTGGCTAACGCTAACTTACTGCTGTTTTCATTGTTCGCCTCAACGTTCGTACCTAAATGCTTTATGTAAATAATGATCGTCTTTTCGGCATCAGAAGCTGGATAAGTGCGATGTAAAAACATAGCAAACACGAACCGGCGTTATTGTGCACTTCGCAGACAACACGACTAAACTGGGTCAAAACGGTGAATGGTGCGGTGAAGAAGTGGGAGGAGAAAACAGGCAACACGCCGCTCCAACAGTTACATTCAGCAAATATTCACATGCTTTACCGGGTCTGTAACGAGCCCGAAACCGTTCTACGCTTACCCCAAGAAGTCATACCCGGTCGGAGTCGAGTATATTTCACAGAACATCCATCCTCGCAGCCGTTTGAAAATTATTTCACAGTGACAGTGCCGCAGAACTTGGCGCTTTTTCCTTCTACAAGACCCGTTGGCCGCTTCGCCGCCGGTGTGACGCCGGTACAATAACAAAAAATCCGGAGGAAGCGCTCAAATAACGATGAAATCTGCCATTAAACGTATTTTACATCCATAATTTTAGAGTATGACAGTGTCTACTTGTTTGCAGAATTATATAAACGGGAATACCTTTGCAGTGAATCGCAGGCTTATAGCAGGACCCCTATCGACTGTAGGCCCACGAATCTCGTTTCAGACGCCATCTTTGTAGTCCCTAAGTAAGTATACCGGAAAGGGAGCTACAGTTTCCTTCAAATTAAAAGCAATGTTACGAATGTGTATTGACATGAATCTTTTACAAGGTAAATAAAGGTTTCCTCAGTATGTTTTACTCAGTCTGATAGATATGTTTGTGTCTTTTATGGCTGTGAGTTGTGCTATATAAAAGGGGGAATTTTTCAACACATAAATATTGAACCAATATAGTTTTGTTTTCATATTGCGTACGGTATTATGGTAATTTCCTCAGATATGAGTTAAGGTCTGAGTGTTTCTGTGAGTCCCTCCATTTCATAGCTTAGTTTCTGTATAAATTGTAAAAAAAAAAAAAAAAAAAAAAAAAAAAAAAAAAAAAAATTGTATGTAATGTTTCCCTTACTACAGAACTAATATTTAATTTTATGTGTTTTAAAGTGCGTTTTCCTATACATGACAACAACAATTCTGATAGTTCGTCAAACTAACCACGTACTTTTATTTTGAAAATAAACCGGAAATATGCTTGTGCAGTTTAGCTCAGAGCTATTTTTACCCGGAAATAGTTAAAATAATGGGTTTGGGATATTTTGTCTTCAACATTTTGTATCCACCCCGTTCAATATATTTATATTAACACATTTTTGTTAAATAAATATCAGTGAATTAAACTGTTCGTCACCAAAGACGAGTTAAAATGCGCCATTTTACCGTATTTCACCAGCAGGGGGCGGGATCGTCCGTGTAAATAGAGTCGAAAGTGTTGAGCATCATTCCCTCCTTCACTAGAGCATCTCCTCCTCTAACAGTCAGCAGAGGCTTTCCTTAGACGATTTTAACGGTAAGATACTATGAACATTTCCTCTGTTTTCACTCAGTTCCAGCCTATCTGAGCCTGTTTCGTTTTGTGTTATTACATCAGTTGCAGCGTGTTGTGTGTTAATAAGGCTGAGTGATGCTGCAGGCGTGTGTTTTACGATAAGGGGAGGATCGCAGATGCTGGATGCAGCGTAAAAATGACAGGTGTGTCGTTTCCCCTTTGCCAGAATACGCGTTTATCAGTGCGATGGTACGTAGTGGATGCAGGACAAGCCTCCTGTGCTGCTGCAGAGGAGATGCTTGGTCAGCAGCAAAGATGCATCGATGGGCATGAGCTGTAGCTTTCCACAATCCACTCAGGTTTTCCAGGCTTTTGGATCAAGTGATGTTGCAGTAATGATGTTGAGACAGAAGATAGTGCATGAAGGGGGCTTCCAATGTGGAGGTACAGGACTTCCTCTGGGGTTGTTTTCATCATTCCCAGTCAGGATGGATGGAGCCACAACATGTTTTCACCATCACTTTCCCCAGCAAACATCAGTAAATATCATCTGTAATCTCCATCTGTGTGTGCTATTTTTAGTTCACTCAGTGTACAGTATCAGAACATCATATTTCAGTCTAATGGGTTTATAAGAGTGCTTAATAATAAAAGAGATCCCATGTAATCCCATCAGGTGATTCAGTGGGATTTAATAAGGAGCTATTGCAGGGAGGGTGCCTGAAACCAAACCAGAGTTAAAAGTAGACTTCATGTTTTTATCAACTGGTGCATTCTTTTTAGAGTAATCTGAATATATGTGCTACTTGGTGGATTGGATTGGATATTACATTACACATGAGATACAGCAAGACTGACAGGGCCATATAGTGAAGGACACCTGACAACTTGATCAGGTGTGAAAAATGAGATGGTCCCTTAAATTTACTTCCATTTTTGTTCAGTTAAGAGAAAACAAAAGGGAAAATGCACACTTTGTTGCATTACAACATTTCAAAGATATTCCACCTACTGGCCCATCCAGCAAGAATTTAACCCCTAACCTGCAGTAGTAATGAGCACCAGTCTCCATGCACCGAGCAGAGGAATTGGTCTTTATCAAGGCCGGCTTTGTCCTGGGAGGCACACGCTCTCACAGCCAGACTAGCAGAGGTGGGTGGTGAGGCAGCTGAAAGCCCCAGCCCATGACACGAAACACCCTCTCCAGCCTCCGCTCGCCGTCTCCCCCAGAAAGAGGGACACTGGAGGGAAAATGAAGGCATGTTGAGCGACAGGCAATGGTGCACTTCAAGAATGAGAAGCATGTCCTTCAGTCTGCTACAGTTTAGCCCTCAACAACAAACCCCTTTATGTATGCTATACTTTGCTGTCCTCAGTCTCTTTTTGCAGATCAGTGCTAAATCACATTCCTACAGATTAAGCCATTAAACATTAACCAATCATCATGGCTTCATAAACCATTAACATTAATTACTTTAATAGATTAGCAGGCTGGTAGAAAAATCTGTATAATTTACATGATTGTAAAGAGCACAAAATCCTCAGAACTTTGTCTAACATGCAAGGCTCTAGTGTGTTACTTTTATTATTATTAAAAAAAAACAAACATTCAGATGGTTCTTAGATGTATTGATGCTCATGTTTTTGAACACTTAAAATAAAGAATTATCTTTTAGTGAGCCCCTTATCATGGAATTTTTTTCCAAAACATTGTTAATAAAGCGCTGTTTAGTACAATAATATATTTTTTTTGTAAGTGTTTTTACAAAGTAAAAGCTCAAGTTAATGTAATATAACATGTATGTGCAGAGCCCTGAGGCCAAACAAATGCAAGTCAGAAATGGTAAAGCTTAAAACTACTAGGTTTTTTTTTCCATTGAAAGAGGTTAGAAAATATTTGAAATATCTGATATTTTACTAAAGTGTAGCATTAACCATGTTGTAATATGTTTGGGACGTATTGTTTTTTGTTCTTTATTCTTTTGTGCCATACAGCATATGACCTCCTTAGATTAATCATTACTAGGGGAGTTTTGAATCAATCCCCAGTTTAGCACTTCATCTTATTAGAAACTTACCCTGAGCTGTGACTTAAACTCATACGAGGCTGTTTTTGTTCCAAAGCTGGTATTTACTCTGCCATCCCTTCAGCTACTTTATTTATTTTCACTGAAACCCCCCGGCAGACATCTCACACAGGCTCTGTTTAGTCAAGAGACTCATTTTTGTGTGCAAATGTGTGAGTGTCTTTCAGTGAAAGAGAGTTAATGAGGTTTGTTATGAGTGTGTGCATGTGGGCATAACCCTGCATCCATATGTGCATATATCAAATGAGATTAGATCTTTGGCTGCTCATACATGGGGAGTCTCCTCTCTCTCTCGGTCTCTCAGTGGGTCTCTCTCTCTCTCTTTTGCATGCTTTTAAGCATCTGTGCGACTCCTATTTGATGCATGCTGAGGAGGTGGGTGTATCCAGCTCAGCCGCTCTGATGTTAGGAAGCAGTAACTCTCCCATCCTACTCAGTCTGCTCTCTACTCTCTCAGCTCTCCTGTTTCAGCCGGGCTGCCTGCCCTGTGGCGTAGTACTCTCCTTTCACTCACCACAATTCATCACCATCTAGGATATATTTACACAACCCACACAGGTAGACACAGCACTACTGGACTTAACAGTTTGCTCTTGACTGATAGGTAGAGATAGAAGTACTGTACATAACCCTGGAAAAAAACCTACAAAAGAGGATCTGTAGCTTCGCTGCTAGACTGAAGTTTCCTCTCCACTAGATTTTTTTCCCGAAGGATACCTCACACAGCTGCAGAGGTAAGAGAAGGATGATGTGGTCTGCACTTTTGTCTTTCGCTCTCCTCCTATTTATTTCTTTTTTCACCCTCTTATCACAGTTCCCCTTCTTCTTTCTTTAGATATCACTGATTTGTATTTGAATTTCCTTTTCCCGTCACTGTGCCAACTCTTAACTTTCCAACTGCAGTTCATTTTCATCTATTATGGGCATTTAAGTCACATTCCAAAACCCAACAGCCAGTAGTTTACATACATTCCAGGCATACTGAGATGAATCTTGCTGTTATCATCCATCTCCCTGTGCTGTTGTTTTTTGTTCTACTCTTAGCTTTGGGATCTTTAGCATCTGTTTGATAATCAGATGCTGCCAGGCATGCATGCACACGAGCATATACATGTGTGCAAACGCAGAGGAAATCTGTCTTCATTCTTGCCGCCTCATCATCTCTGTCTGTTTGTCTTGTCTGTCTCTCTACACCAGAGTTCTCTGGTGTGGGGGGGGGGGGGGGGGGGGGGGGGGGGGGGGGGGGGGGGGGGGGGGGGGGGGGGGGG
>JAQQZY010000020.1:5535198-5547630 GCA_030068375.1 Ostorhinchus rueppellii | reverse complement strand
ATATACATACACACACAGAGATATACACATATATACATATATATACACACACACAGTATATATATATTGGACTGTCCTTTTTTATTTATTTATTTATTTATTTTCCCCAGTGACCCTAATCCTCTTCTGTAAATTACCTCTTTTTAGACAACAGCAATTTTCTTTGCTGCAGTAATGTAAGTGGCTACTTGTGTCAAGTCTGATGTTTACTTCTTTCAAGTGGTCAGAATTGAATAACCACAGATTCAAGAATAAAAAGCCAATTAGTAGAACACATAAATAGACAATTACAGGCATGTACAGTGAGTTTTCACTTGTGGGTGACTTGTAAAGGTGAAAACACTGAAGGAATGTTGCTGCGGTTAAATTGAGCGGATGCTGAATTTGCCCAAAGTGATCCTAAAGGGGAGGTCAAACCATTAAGGCCCAATCCTTTGGTAGAACAGTATAAGAAAGGCTTAGCAGCAATCTGATGGAAAGTGTATTGAAGCACAGGAACATGCACATACATCAACACACGCATAGGGCTTCAGAATCTGCAGCCACTCCACTGAGAATCTCAGGCTGACTGCTCTTACACAGACCACGTTTACATACTATGTGTTTCCTCACCCATGGCCACCCACAGTGAAACACACACTGCTCATGTCTGGTTTTTTGAGTTTGTGTGATAATCATGTTGACAATTATTCAAAATTATTATACTGAAGATAGCTGGGAGCTGGGAAGGACCACAGTGGTAAACACATGCGGTAGATGATTTCAACATGTAGGGGTGTGTGTGTGTGTGTGTGTGTGTGTGTCTGGCTTGTCTACAACAAAAAGCAAAAGGTTGTTTACTTTCTAAGCAGTGTGTGTGCATGTGGAGTGAGCTGGTGCCAGTCTATGCCAGTCTGTGCTCTGTCATGACTGGCCGAGGGCCCAGTATGCCCATGTGGTTCATATTCTCTAGACTTTCACAACTGCTGACTCCTCTTAAGGCTCCTCTCAACCTGAAAATGCCTTTGAATACCTTTGTTGGCCCACACAGTGTGAGTGTGATGTGATCGCTTAAAGGGATAAAGGTGTTCAGTTTTGTTTCGAACCAAATAACCCACAACAAAGACAAAACAAAGCCGGAACAGAGTGTGTGAGCTGTGAGGGATGACACCAGATTGGATTTTTTTAATTGTTTTATCTCAGTGTTTTTAGTTTAAAAAAAAAAAAGAAGGAAAATTATGTTCTTTCATCAAACAAGTGACAGAGCCTGAGCTAAGGAGCTTTAAGGCTTCTTAGCTGTGCTGTGGGAGGGAGAGGGACTCCCTAAACTCTCTGTCTGTGTCAGTCAAAGAAGCCAAAAAACCCCTCGCTGAGAACACACACAGATACATGAGAGCCAGGAGTCAGTTCGCACACACCAGCTGAGCGAACGCCTAGGGATAGCACTACTAATCTCGTTCTCTGTTGACACACTATGCCTCAGCTGTGCCATGCTTTCACATCTCTCTCCCCCACCATGTTGCCATGTCGGTATCTTAAAGCCAGAGTTGTATTGCTTCCTATCAGTGTCAGCAGAAGGGTAAGTTCCCACCGGGCTAGAGGTGTGAGTATACTCTGAACCCACAGCACATCTTCAGCTTCCTACAAACTAAAGCTATGAAGCTGAGGCAAAGTTGAGGGTGGATAATAGAAAAAGGAGTAGTTCTCTTAAAGAGGCAAAGTGTAGTATTTCTACTTTAGAATATAAAAAAACCCTGAAGTTGTCATAAGTGTTTAGAATAATAAAGAGCTCTGAGCAGAGGTCGTGTTAACCGAAAATATTCTGTCACTGTTGGATTTTTAAAAAAAAAAATGATAGAAATTTCTGAAGGCTGTCCATCATTTTGACAGATTGAAATACTGAGGGTAATCTACCAAAGAAAGGTTCACACACACTGAACAGAACCTGCTGCAGGATCGCTGGTCTGTCTGTCTCTTAACAAGGCATCAAACAGTTCATAACAGCCTCCTACATGCACATAAGCTTACAGCGCCACTGTTCACAACTACGCTGAACACAACAATGCAGAGTCCTGTACTGGGTTGGGTGACCGTCGGGTAACCTGCAAAGATATGCCAGGATGGGCCAAGAAAAAAAAAAATTGGGGGGGGTATGTCCACAGATAAAATTAAACAAAATGTGGGTGGGTAGCAGGCAAGGAAGTGAAAAAATAAAAGCAGATTCATGGATGGAGCCATAGTTGATCCACAGCCAGTTGGTTTTATTTTGAAGTCAGCTTCACATTCGGTCACAGATGTCGTTGAGCAGCACTGATAGCATGCATGGTAACGCAAATGAAAGCCTTTAAAAGTGAGCTACTGTGTAAACAATGCGTCTAATCACAGGTCAGGTTGCGGGTCTACTGTACGTGGGTTTGGAAAGTGGACCCATGCAGAACTCTGGAACACCAGTACTTCTTTAAATGACCCCCGTGAGTTCACCTGTTGTCGACCCCCTGTCCGGTTGATGGCAAGTCTGTGTATTAATCAGTCATTGTAAAGTCTTGTCTCGTTCAGCTGACTTTAGCTAAAATTCTATACTACTTTGCTAGCGCAAAATGTCAAGACAGCTGAGTCTGCTTTGTTATTGTCAAAGGTCCAGTAAATGTGATGGCATTGATAAACACAATGAAAAAAAGAGGGACTGATGCGTTGGAGGATGAAGGACAAGTAATAGTGACAACGATTTTCAGCCAGCAGGAACTACAGTTACTGCATCAGTGAGATGTTTTTGAACATTAAATATAACTAATTATCAAAAGTTTAATTTGACTTCTAAAATATGACGGATAATTATGTGCTATGACAGAATTTTTATGACCCTGTCCATCAAAATGACAGACAATAAAAATGTCTAGGGCAGGGGTGCCCAATCCTGGTCCTCGAGAGCTACTATCCTGCATGTTTTAGATGTTTCCATTTTCCAGCACACTTGATGGTCGTTATCAGGCTTCTGCAGAGCTTGATGATAGGCTCATAATTTGAATCAGGAGTGTTGGAAGAGGGACACATCTAAAACATGCAGGATAGTAGCTCACGAGAACCAGGATTTGGCACCCCTGGTCTGGAGCAACCTCTGGCTCTGAGTTCTGCTAAAGATGCAGCTGGCTCTGGCCAGCCGCAGCGTCTATGCGTGCAGCCATTTTTTTTTTTCTCCCTTTGGCTGTTTTCTATCTAAAAATAGAGCTAAGGTAACACAGCTATAATGTAAACTATCAGCTAATGCAGAACATGAAGATTATAAGACAGTGTTATTTTGACTGACTGTTAAAGTAAACACCTATGAGTTTTAGTTTGAAGGAGAAAACATAACGTTACCATCATACAGGTGTGTGGAAAAATGTTTATTCACTGAGCGATACAGTCTGTGGATACATAGCACTGATTCGTTGGTGGTTTAGGTAGTCCTAAGCATGCTCTTGTGCATCACCTCCCCCTTTAAGAAACCTAATTCATCTGCAAACAATAAGGACAAATATTTTTGACAAAGCATCATAATAACCAGTTTTAAAAAGATTTGGAAATTTTTTTTTTTCATAAACTCTTTTAGCCATTAGCACTCTGGCCTCTGACATTCAGGAGGTTGCGGTGGTTGGATTGAGTCTATTTTTTGAGCTGAAGCCAGACATCATTGAAGTTCCTGCCAAGGTATGGAGATTTCTTGCTTTGCCCTGAAAGCCCATTTTGTGTTTGAAGGAATGTCAGCTGGCTTAGATCTGTACATCACAACGCCAAACTACAGACACAGAGCTCATTTGATCTATCAATCCACCCAGTAGATAAACTGGATGAATGCAAAAGTCAAATGAATAACTGATCAGCAGCATAATGCATCAGTAGGGAATCTGCCTCACCTGATTTTTGTGCTGCACAAGTATTTTCTTTTAATCCTGGATATCAAGAGCGCATTCGTGATGATGTGTTGTTTATGTTCCCATTTTATTTTCGATGTCAAAAAAGAGCACAGAGAATACTTGAGCTGACAATTCTTCTGTAATCTACGGTACATGTGGGTGGGTAAGTCAGGTTATAGAAAACAATGTACAGTAGCTGCATAGAGCGAAGTTTGTTAACACATTCTTCATTAACAATGAATGTTAATGTAGCAGTCGCCTGAAGAAAAGCAACAAAAAGCAAATTAACAGCTGCAGTTCAGGCATAATTGCTGAAAACAAATGTTCCATCAGTCAACCAACTCGAACCTTCTGACGCTATATTGAAGCTGTATGTCTTCATTTTTCATGATATTTCAGAGAGAATGGGACACAGGACACCACATTTTAAATTAGGTTATATAACACACAAGTGCTTCTTTTGTTTAATTTTATATATTAAAAAAAGTGTCTTTTCATAATTGGTATGATTCTAATCAGTCTTTGCAAAACAGCAGGTTATGGTGTGCATACATTTGTTGGCGGTGTTTTTTTTTAATGTGCGTGCGTGTGTGTGTGTGGGTGTGTGTGGGTGTGTGAGTTGGTGAATTGGACTGGACAGAGTTCACTGAGATGGACAACAGGTCATTGCTGAGGGGGAGTATGGAAATCAGCAACTGTACAATCTGCTTTCTGTTGTTCTTTGTCTGCTGCTCTGGAGGGGACAAAAGCCTGGTTTTCTCTTTTGGGAATATGACGCTTTCATGCAGTTTCCAAAGTATTATATCAGTTTTGTATTCTGAGTGTTTAATACTCCACTGTGTCGCTGTCAGACACTTACCAAAGCTAAAAAGTTTATAGTTCGGTTACTTAGTCCCTTTTGTTATTCCTGTACATTGTTTTATTCACCAGTAGAGACTGTTTGGAAAGCAGTCTCAGAATGGAAAATGCCAAAAGAAAGAAAATTGAAGAAAACACATTAACATGTCAGTGACTGACAAAGTATTATGAATAAAGCACCACTCTGATCAGTTACCACCTTAAAATGTGCCAGTACTGAAGTAAACATAGGAGTAAGAATGTGGTTTTGAGTGGGCTAAAAGCACAGCCATCATTTATAGAGACACTTTTACAGGTGAAATTCAAGGCATGGTCCTCCCTCACAGCTTAGCCAGAAATAAAGCAACAAAACCGGACATTTCTCAAGGAGCAGCTCTGAAGAACAATGGTGAGGTCCATCCTTACATTGTTTCCTTCTGCTGCATCCCTGCCATTGCTCCTTAATGGGTTCCTGGCATTGACAGGCAGGAAAAAACAGAGGCTGCCGTGAGCAGAGAGGAGAGTGCTGAGGGGAACATGGGACTTCCTTAATGGAACCTTCGAACTGGGCTCCCATTGGCTGGCTACAGGAGGCAGGAACTTCCTGCTGAAGTGTTATTGGAAGTGACCACTCCCTGCAGAAAATCAAACACTTCAGTGTACGCTCAATGTGTGTAGGTTATTATGTGGCAAAAGTTTTGAAGCAAAGCTCCATGTTCTCACCCTGAAATAATCATCTAAGGCCCTTTGAGGTATAAATGTCTTCAGTGTGTTACCTATACGGCGTGACTTCTGAGAGTTCCTTTTGGAAATGTTGTATATATCATATATAGCCTTTAATATCAATAGTGATGTTGTATATATGTTATAGATCAGGCAATATATTATCACATACACAGTGTTCATCCTCTATATGAAAAATAAGATCATTACATACAGTATACATTACATACAACGTATTTACAAATATAAGTGGTATTACTAATATTACTAAGGGCTCAGCAACAAACAGTAGGCTATATATATCAGCATTTGAGATTGTGCCAATTTCTGATATCTTTCTTAATACAGCCTTGGAAGTAATTATTATGCCACAGTGAAATAGTAGTAAAAAGTCAACATTTGCCATCAGTGATTTGTACAAATACGAGTCAACAGTCTGGCAAAGAACACAGGAAATGTTTGCTTCAGAAATTCAATAAAAAAATAAACTGTATTAAACATCTGATGTTGGAAAAACAATCCATACACAATTAATGTGACATGAGCAGAATATCACATGTCTACTTGAAAGACTGCTGGATTGAATTTCTATATAAAATCTATGTTGGGTCAAATTATTTCCAAAGCTCTATATTGTCATATTTTGTCATTTAATATGTATAAGTCCAAAAGTTCTAAGACAAATGTAATAAAATGCTTATTCATCAAAGTAAAAAAAAAAAAAAATTACTATATCTACGTCAGGTCCATTAGTCAAAATACTTTTGCAATCTGTTTCCATCTGTAGATTCTGTCTTTGTAGAATTGCTGGGGCTTTTATAGAAACGTTTTACAACTTTACAACCCATCTATTACGTCACACAGTTTTAATGTTGGCTGATTTATTTTTGCCTTTGCTGTTTACAGCTCAGTTACTAATCTTTACTGTAGAGTAGGGATCTGATACTCTGCATCCACATTAAGCAGAGTATGCACAAATGCATGTCAGATCTACATTGTCCACATTGTAAGTATGTTCCCCAGGAGTTAACCGTCTGAAATAGAACTGCAGATACATACGGTACGTCTGCTTTTGCCATTTTGCCTCCTGCTGTTGTTGCTGACAGCATGAATCAGAGGGAGATGTGGAGAAACCACAGCTATGTCACAGTGAAGACTGTTACTGTCACTGTGGCCGCTGGACAATAGTGGGAAGTCTCAGGGATCTGACTGATGTTTAGTAACAAACAAAACCAATGCATTGCAAGTTTCAGATCAGTGTTTAAAGTGGATTTCAGGTTTGTTTGTTGAGGCTGTGATTAAAGAGCACTGTTGTCATTTTGTAGATTGGCTGCAGAAGTTGAGACTGAATTTGGTTCAGAGTTGGTAAACCTCATCAAGAAGGACAAAATAAAAGAGTAAAAATGGGAGTAGAGGTTGTGTGCTTTTGTACCGTCCATTTCTATTTAGTTGTGGCCACATGTTTGCATTTAACAAGAGGATAAGTTTGTAGCTAATAGGGATGTGTATGAATAATCAACCTGTCAATACAGTAAGGATAGCCATTTATTTGAAGTGAAAGGAAATTCATAGAAATGTAGAATTAATGTTTAAGGCACTGTTTCTAAGTGCTGCACGTGTAAAGTAAAGGCCAAACAATTAAATAGTATACAAGTGGTTTATACAGTCCATGATTGGTCAGTTTTTTTCTTTATTATTATTTTTGATTTGGATGGAACGCACATGTGAAAAATGACATAATAACTACATTTATACTGGCTTTATTGTTCATTAAAATATGAATTTCTAATAGTAAACATCAGCTTTTGGTGGACATTTTGTCAGTGAATTGCAATTGAAAACATCAGTGATTAAAAAGACTTTTAAGATCATTCAAAGGAACAAGAACAAGAAATGAACTACTACTACTAATGAAACTACTTACCAAAGACTGAGTGGATGTAAAACCCACTGCACTTCTGTCTTCCAAGAGACTTTTACAGAAAAAGCGCTGACAGTCTGATCAGACATATTGACTCGAGACAAATCACGTCTGGTTGGTATTCCAAACAGAAATGGTGGTTGTTGTAGAGTATAAAATGCAGCAGTCAGCATTTCTGCCAGTCTGTCCATCCATCTGTCCACCATTATTTTACTTCTGTTGCGTAACTGGAAATCCATTCAGTATTTTAAATTTAGGTACATTTTCATCAGTAATGCCATCGATAGATTAAGTTGATTAAACTAAGCTAACATTAGTAACAAGAACCAGTTTTTGGCTTTTGTTGCAGATCCACAGGGACACATATCCCAGGTGTTCAAGCGCTAACATTTTTGGAAAATAATTCAACAATCCCAGCCACATATAAATCCCTGAAAGGATACCAATGAGGCAGCCGCTGTGGTCTGAGCTGGATGCAATTCTGCTCTGCCAGCAGCTTGATTACAGTTGTGTTGTGGGCTCAAAACACTGCCGCAGTCTGTTCTATTCCTCTAAGCTGCCACAGTGCCCATTAGTAATGCTTTAAATGTTGTACTAAGTCATCCACCTTTAGCAGCTTTCAGCAAGAAAAAGAACAGCTGCAACAATTCAGCAAATACACAAACAGCGAAGGAATATTCTCTGCAGTTCATCTCAGAATGTGTTAATATTTTGACATAATTTATCGAAAGGTTATTCATGATTTTCCAGGTGCTGTTGAAGTTGCTTCATTTTTTCACATGTGTATTTATAGGTGTGTTTTCAGCTGTTTTCCATGTAATTACCCTCTGTTTAGTTGCTGAAGGTCTCATTAATGAATGGATTTAGTGAAATGTCAGATGTATTCCTGTGCTATTTTGCATCAATCTGCTTGCTGTGAATAGAGAGCAATGGTTTTCATGTCTTTCTCGTACTAAAACCCCCCAGCCCCATTCTCAGGACAACCTCAACACATGCTTTCTCTATCTGACAAGTCGGGGTTTTTTTCTAATAAAACTTTAATGTGTGCGAGCCGAGGAAAAAAACAGACTTTATGGCGTTCTCTCCATTCGGTCTTACACACACACGCCATCAACACGATCACCTGTGCTGTTGTTGTTAAGGTGTTTTCCCAGAGCACAAATACTGCAGATAATGGCGAAGTATAGGAGAGTAAGAGATGAAACAAAGATGAAAAGGGGTTGAAAAAATGATGAGATGACTATGAGTGGGTAGAGAAGCAAAGAAAGATTTTCTGTGATTTCAGCGTTTGATGTTTTTTCCATCTTTAAAATGAACTGTGGTTGGGTAGTTAATGGGTTGTAGGAATTCAGGAATGTAGAGCAACAGATGAAGCTCACATCAGTGTATTTTTCCTAAAATGTGCCAGCGTAAAATCAGACTGCACCAGCACAGGAAAGCAGGTTATAAGCTTTCAGATGTCTGCCTGCACACACCCACATGGCTCATCTCAGTCAGGATGCTTCTGCTGTGAGTTGCAGTGTGTTTGACCTCGGAGCTGCTGTGTGACTGGGGTTTAATGAGCCCTGAACCTTGTGTGCTCCTCCACTTGTGTGTTTGTGCATTTCTGTTCTTCGTAGCTTTTTGTTGGACCTGCTAAAACACCCATTTTCCCACTAGAGAGTATGCATGAGCTTGGAGATCTCAGTGCTGTTCAGCGTGGTTTCTTTTATCTTCTACACACTACGGAGTCCGACAAACTGAGATTTCAGCAGTCTTAGAGCATTTGCACACTGGGTATCCAGATCCTTAGGCACCATAAAAGGGGAGGGGGGGTGAACATGATGAATTCAAGGGGCCCAGCATTTCTGGGGGGCCCATAGAACAGTGAGCAGGGCCATTAGATACAGTTTAGAAGTTGTGAAAATTTCATCTTTGGTCCACTGTATAATAGAGGCATAGAAACCATGAGTTGGGCATTAAAATCATATTAAGTTTCACTTTTGCTTCATCCCAGCATTAGTTACATTAGTTATGGACTGCCCCCTCCTCCGACAAATTGATAAGACACTGAATTTTATAAAGGGCCCACATCGTTTAGCTTTCATGGGGCCCACAATTGCTAGTGCACCCCAGACCGGATCCATTGCTGTACCTGGATACGATCACATCTTTCCTACAGATGTTGTGTTGAGAAGCATGTATTGCAGCCTATGCCCAAGAACAAGTGTGTGTTGCAGGGCTGAAACAGTAGGTGGCAGTGTGGAAGGAATTCTGTAGCTATCCAACAGACGCATAAGTGACAAACTCTTACGTCATCAACTGAGCAACTGTTCTGTTCATTTGTCAACAATGGCGGCAAAATAGGCAGTACTTTTCTATCTGTGAGCCTGTTTGAAGCAAAGAGAAGAAGAGTGACCTTTGTTGTCTCTGATATATCGCAGAACGGTTTGGTCGATAAGGTGAGCCCATGCTGCGCAGACCCGAGACTGATTCGATGCGCAGATCCGATTGTTTTCACACTGAAGCATTCTGTACTCGAGTCCACACAGTCTGTACCCAGGACCTTCCCAGCTGGACTCGGGTATGGTAGTCGCGCACAGAATGTTTGCATTCACATTGGTAAAATTAAGTGGACTTTGGGGTCCAATTCGGATACAGATTCGGATGCCCTGCTCTGAAAACAGCCTTAAGTTTATCAACAACCAAACTCTGGGATGATAAAATATACAGAATCTGAAGCTATGAATCCAGTCAAAGTGCAAGACGGTGTGCTGTTGATTGAAGCTAAGCTAATGGACGGGCCGTTACAATACTGGTATTAATATGAATGATGAAAAATATAAAGGAAAAGAGGAGAATGTGGACCTGGAAAGGAGGCCAACTTGGGATGACAATGTTACAAAGCAAGCCTGAGGGTAGTAGTTTTAGTACCATAAACACACCCATATTGTTGATCAGGGGGTCATTTGGTGTGTTCCTATTGGTTGTTAAGTCAACATAGGTCATAGAAACATGATGATCATCTTGAATTTCACTGTTCCATATTTGTTCCAGGTAGTTGTGGACAAAATATGAACCTGTCACAGTACAACAGAGGAGGTTTTCTCACCAACACTCCTCCCAAAAGATATTGCTAGGTTTTTTTTTTCTTTGGGACACAACAAAATCACACTGCATATACTGAAAATATATTAATTTATATTGGTACTGAGCTTTTTATTATTAATATATTCTTTACTTCAAATTTTAAGGTTAGATTCTTTATTAACCATTAAAACCTATACAGACACCAGTGACCAAAAGCATCTACTGATCACAAATGTTCTTACATTTTGAAATCACTAATCCTATCAATATGTGTAAATAATTCAGGTAAAATACAGTTTGTCAGCTTTTCATGGATGTTCAGAGGCTCCATAGTGAACATGGAAACACTGACATCGTCAACATTTATTCATCAATAAAACCACATACTTTAATATGATGAAATGACAGTTGTTGTTGATGCTTATTTTTTTTATATTGAGTTCATACTATATTTAGCTGAAAAAGGCTTTAAAAAAAGTTTTATCTATTTTTATGTAATAAACTTTGAATTTACTCAGAGTTTTGATGAAAAATGCAAAATGCAGAGGATAATATTATGATAAATGGTGATAAGAGAAAAAAATGTATTTGAGGCTCACCATAAAAATAATTTTAGGTCTTTAAAGGTTAACCTAATAATTCTGTATGTAATAGAGGTTTATTGCTGGTTTTACAAAAGGCATAAACCAGTTTAATCATCAACATTACTAGAAAGGAAACCATTATTAAATTACTATGCAGTTCTATAATAGTACAGCTATTAATATTTTACCTTCTTCTAAAAAAATAGCCGAAAACAAATATTTGTTTAAAAATACAGATGCTGTATTTGCATCAGATTACATGATATCATTCTGATTATGAGCAGCACTTTCTGATATCAGATTATGTTGGAAACGTCAAATGAACCATGACAATCAATAGCTTTATCTTGTGTATCGGAGTTGACGACACCTGATGCTACATCTGGGAAGCCTCACAACATCCTGACACAAAGACTCGCATGGTAGAAGTTTGTTCCTCTACAAAAAGTCTAGTTACTTCTCCATCTTATTTTCATTGTACTTTTTGATGATCTGTATTTACATTTACATTTAAGCATTTGGCCGACGCTTTTTTCCAAAGCGACTTACAAAGGGAAGAACAATAGTTAAGGTCACTCTTACTTTCACTCTCTCTCTCTCCCTCTCTCTCTCTCTCTCTCTTTTACTCTCTCCATCTCAAAAAAAGCACAATGAAATACACAAAAAAAACCACCTTATTCTTCTAATTCTTATTTCTTACCAGTGTCAGCCACATTGCTTTGAACTCCATCTGTTTTTATTCTCATTTGTGAAAGTTGGTCAGTGGGGACTTCCTTTCCATACACTTGACATATATCATCAAGATGTGAAAGCTATGCCTGATCAGGGTGCAGCTTTCTTGTCTCTCTGGCATGACATGGTAAGAATTTATGTCTCAAAGCTGCTAATCAGTGACTGACCTAAGAGACAAAACTAATGTATACTCTGAACCTGGCATTAGATACAGCAAACTTCAGAGATTAGAAAGGAGCAGAGTGATCGATTTGCAGGCTTTAACAGTACAAACAGACCAGTCTCATAGGATGTATTCTCCCAGAATAATCGCTACTATTCCAGTTATACTGCGGCAGGATTTTCATTTTCCTACCTTCCATTATCTGTTTGTTACTATTTTGGAAATCTTCCTCACTACCTGAAAGAACAATAGCCTCTGAGCTACAACTACACACTCAAAGTGTCAGGTTTGGACAAACACACGTCTTCTTTTATGGGGATTTATTCATTTTGATACCACAGCTTGCTTCCTCATATGCACATGATATGGGTGATTCATTTAACCCTTTCATGCATACTGGTCACTGCAGTGGACAGCCATTCGACATCTTTTTCTTACATATTCATGGGTTTTATTGTTGCTTAATTCCATGACTTCAACTGTGCTGTTCTTGATAAACCTGATCTACAGTAACATGTTTCAGTATATATA
>JAQQZY010000020.1:5514245-5534438 GCA_030068375.1 Ostorhinchus rueppellii | reverse complement strand
TATATACTTGACCATTAGATAGAACATTATACATACTGCACATACATACATACAGTTAGGGTTTCTAAATTAAACACGGACAAAAGGCGTAGGCTGAAGCAACAGCTTTTCTATGCCTACCCTATTTACAAGAAGGAAGGTTGCACAAACAAGACAAGTTAACAAGATAATCATAATGTAAATAATAGATTAGGAAAACTGAAGTATATAGTATAGTAACTATCAAAATAATAGTCTGCACAACTTATGATACAAGATATTTCAACAATAATTACACATCAACAGTGGTTATGGAAGTGACACATTCTAATATGACTAACAAAAACAAGCACAAACCAACAACGGTAAGAAAGAGCAGAAGATGGAATGGCCCAGCAATTAACAATAAACCTGTACTATGACCACACCATCCATTTGTAAAGTGCTTTAAAATTGTGCACATTTTGGTATTGCTTTTGCTGCAATTGCAATAAATCAATTACTAATTGTTGTTAGATTCTAATTAACAGTTTTCATAATCAAAAAGGTTTGTTTTCTGCCTATCATCTCCATGAAGTGAGTAATAACTAGTATTAGACTATGTTAAAATGTGAGAAAACACCAGATTAGCTGCATGAAATATGTTTTTATTTCATAGTTTTCACGCAGTATATCACTTTTTGATGATGGGTTTTAAATACATGTTTATTTGTTTCAAAAATTAAACACATGGTGTCCAGCTGAGTGGAAAAATAGGGTCATAAAACATTTCATTGTTTTTTCATGCCTAAAGAGGAATAAAAAACAATTGGGTAATAAATCTCAGCTAAGCTTTCCATAATTCATGCACGAAAGGGTTAAAGACCCAACCAAACAACCCAGAAAACCTTTACTCCTATACCAGGATGGCCGAGGATGGTGCCACGTGTATCTCTAGCAGTAACAGAGCCCAAACAAAACCCAGAGATCTGGTTTTATGAGACTGCAAACAGACTACTGTCCTATTTTATTGGAGTCAAAGATTTATCAGAACATTTATAGAAGGTTACACTTATACTCAGTGACATGGAGACAAGCTGAGCTAAACAAACTCAGCAGTCTTGACAGGCAGAACATACACAGCTGGCAGGCAAAGAAGCAGAAATGTTTTTACTCAGCAGAGAGAGAGAGAGAAAAAAGGCAAATTAGACAGCCTACCAATGCAGCATAAGGGTCTCGCTACATTCTAATTCAGGGTTTTCCTCCTTTAATGTGTTCATTTCAGAAATGAACGCATCAAAACCATATGAAGAAAGCAGACGCCGACTTAGGAATCTGCTACAGAAATGTCAAAATGAGACTCAGCAGTAAAAAGAGGAGGGGGAGTGGGAAGGTGCAGGTGTCACTGTGACACAATCAGGCTAGATTGCAGTACTTGAACCAACACACCCACCATGAATCACTCCAATCAGCAGGATTGTACCATCAGAGGGCCCTTCTAGCTGTCAATCAG
The DNA here is from genome assembly GCA_030068375.1 of Ostorhinchus rueppellii. Lineage (NCBI taxonomy): Eukaryota > Metazoa > Chordata > Actinopteri > Kurtiformes > Apogonidae > Ostorhinchus > Ostorhinchus rueppellii. Next base: position 5,532,967 of record JAQQZY010000020.1, on the reverse strand, counting down.
GCGCCAGTTGTTGCAAAAGCCATATGCACAGAGAAGAAGTACAATAAACAGCTTTTAATATTAACACAGGTCAGAAAAATTCACGAGACGAGGCCAATTCATGCAGTTGAGGATCCGTATTTTCCCTCTATCCCTGTATCCATCATTCAATCATTTATCTTCATTGTCAGAACATCTGTGAGTAAAAATTCCAAACTGTGGTAAAATATTTACTTGTAACCAACTGCCCACATTATCTTCTACCATCTTCTGGTCCCTGCAGTGCCAGAAGTTGCTGACACGGTGCCATTATCTCCCTGTTCTCCCCGGTAACTAAAATCCACAGACAGCTCTCCATGTCAGCCAATCAGATAACAGATAGCCCCTGATTTCCAGTCAGCTCTGCATGCCTTTCATCTCTCTGCTAGAAAGCATTTTGCTAGACAGATAGGATCCTGCAGGGTGTTTACTATATGCCGCATCTGAAGAATGGACATAATAAGAAAAGAAGACAAGAGTGAAAGAAACGGAGGGATGATGTTCTGCTGGATCAGAAGGAAGAAGGAAAGGCAGGGATGAAGAAGAGTGGGACCACATTGATTACAGATATATATATATATATATATATATATATATAAATAAAAGCAAGGGATGATGGGAAGAGAAAGATAAGTGGAGGAAATACTAAACCCTTCTTTGAGCTCACCTCTCCCATGTCAGTTATAGGGATGCCTGATAAAGAGACATTAAAGGAGAATGTAGAGAGAGAGAATGTCAGTAGAGCATTCCAGTGCCCATGTTTTCCCTGCTATCTATCTTTCTGGCCGTGCTTCTGCCTCCCAATCAGATATTTCTATCAGTCAGCACTGGGTTCCTGAAACAGTAAGGTGTCCTTTTTTTTTTTTTTTTCTTGTAGTACCCAGCAAATCAGATACAGAGTAGAAAGGGGAAAGAGCAGTTAAAAAAGCAAGAAGGGAAGAAGATATGCGAGGAGGCAGCGGTAGAAATGCACGAGAAGGGTGTCAGCATCCTTGATATATTTGGCATCTTAAATGAAGGTTTGGGTATCACTAGTATATGCAGTCTGTGGAGTATTTTTCATTGCACCACAGTCATATTTCCTTAGCTGCATTAATGTCTTAATGAAACTCTCATCCAAGCCCAGACCAAGCCTCTGAGTAAATTAGTTTCCCCACCACCAGTTCTACCTCTACATCACACAATAGACAGAAAAGACTTTCCTGTTCAAATTAGCCTGCTTGGTCAGCTGTCAGCATGAATTACTTTAACCATCAAGTGTAATAAATGTTTCAGACCCTTGTGCCAATGTGCAGATATACTGACAGTTTCATAAAGACCTGCTGTTTATAGCAACAGCACGTTCAAAACATGCAGTCAGAACATGGCATGTACTCAGCGAATAAATATACAGTCAATATCCGGCTCTGCTTGTTCCAGTAGCATTAAATAGAATTTGGATACAGCCCTGAAGGAATGGATAATGAATGACTGGCAGAAATCACACTGTTGTTTTTAATACTTAATGAAGAGAGTTTTAAAAAAAAAACAAAAAACATTTTTTATGAAGTTTCAGTGTCATTAGTTTTAACCTAGACAGATTTGGTTTAAAGGTAGGATTGTTAGTTGATGATCAGACTTTTCAGTTCCACTCTAGTGCGAGTTAATTCATAAACCAGTTGACCAAAGCACCGTAAAATAGACACAACTGGGAACTGACGTCACAGCTGGAGGCTTGTCCACTATAATGTAAAAACACAGAGTTTCAACTTCTTTTACCAAAGGTAACAAGTTATAATGAGGTACTTTGAGTCGCTATTGCCTTCTGACAACGATTGATATGCTAAAAAATTAAATCTGCTGGGGTTGGATTGTTGTCCATACGTTTTAAAAGACTGGGTGAATGATCTGACTCAGTGGCCTTAAGTGTCATTTACATATATCATCTACTACTTAATGGAGTCACCTGGTATGGGACTATATCACTTTTGCTGTAGATAAAATGAATTAAACTTAACATAATTTCAGTACCTGACATTAAACAGACAATATTAATGTTAATTAATGTTGTTATTGGTCTACTTTGATGTGAGGTTCTTTTAGCTTCGCACAGAAACAGGTGATAGAAATGTCCTTTAGATGGCCAGATTTGACTTTATACTTGGAGTAAATTTCAGACCCAAGCCAACACTTTTTTTTTTTTTTTTTACACATACAGTGCTTAAAAAATATATTGGACCACCTGTCATTAAAACAAGAAAATATAAATAACTTCATAGTTTATTAAAAACTTGTTTCAAATTAACAATTTCATTGTTATTCATACAGAAAATGACCAATTAGAATAACAAAATAGTCCTTGTTGACAACCATAAATTACTCAGTAAAGAACTTTAATCAGTACTTCTACTTTAACCAGACTTTTGTACACAAGAATCTGTACTTCTACTTAGGTACTGAATATGTGCTTTTGTACATGTTGTGAGGAAATCTACACAAATTACAAATGTAGTACAAAGTTCACTAGTGTTTAAGCAATTAATCTAATATTCCTGATACCCCTGACATACTCTAAGATTGTTTGGAAATGGTTCACATTCCATTAAACTTCCCTGAAATGAAGTGCTGACTGCAGGCATACACATGTTTTGTTGTTGGGTTCCCCAATCTGCCAAACTCGCTCTCTCTTCTGAGAGCTCGAAGCCATTTTGTCCTCCTTTGTGGGTCTATTTTATTATTTGGTCAAATGTAAAACTTTAATTGGTGATTTTATTTTATTTTATTTTTTGTTTATTTGCGGTGTAAAGGGACACACAGCAACTCTTTGGCATTATGGCTAAAGGCAGAGATAATTTTTTGATGAGATGTTTGTGGGCGTTAAATTTGTTGCCGACTGTATCTATCAACTGTATTGTAATGTTGAAATTTCTATGATATAATACTCATCATGTGTCCTGTAGTTTATGTTAAATTTTAAGATGTTTTTAACTGCATTTCATCCATTTCTGTGTGAATGCTTTGCTGACAACAGAGAGCAGTAAAATGATGGCATATTTGGCCCTCGCTGGAAGATTAAAGATTCAGCCCATGATGCAATTTATGTTTCCCATAACCAATCTGAATTGTTTCAGTTTTCTTTCCATATGTGATGGGATAATTATCACTGGGTTGCCAAGTCGTCCCAAGTGAGATACAGATGCTTTTGATTAACCTGCTCCACATGTCACAGATAAAGCCTTGCCCAGCCCTTTACACCATTGTTTAGTCACCTTCACCTCTGTATTTTAAATAAGGATTTTAGTTTAACGGATTACGATGCCAAATACCACTTGGCTATTCAGTTGGCTTTGTGATAGAGCATCTAATCCAAACAACTGAGAGGTGGTGAAGTGGATAGAATGTGGGTTAGCCATGTTGACTATGAGGAAAAAAACTGACAAACTGTACTGTAGGTGGACATGAATCAAGTAATAACATCAAAAGATATGTGACCAGTATTATTAACGATTGAAATATTCAAAGTTTGACCCTGCACACACATTCATAACTGCTGTGTTATCATTCCATCACCTGCCATTGAAAACTACAAACTAAAGAACATAAAAATGTGAAGAAAACCTGGGAAATGACTCACACGTTACAGTAATGTAAAGTAGCATCATTTATAAATGCCTTCTGGTTCTGGCCTTCACTTAAAAAAAGAGGATTTGTCTTTCCATTTTCAGTCCATATACCATAGCATCCATGTTTAAAAATATGACGCGTTTCATCTTTGACTGTGGTAGGTTTATGTGCGGAAATGATGGCGTACTGTAGATGCACATAATGCCCAACAATAGAAGAAGACAGCAATGAAACTTAAAGTATTTTATTTCTGTTTTAACCCATAAAGGCTCAGTGCTACAATTATGTCAGTTCCCAAGTTAATTTTCTCTACATCTCACCTTTCTTCAGTGATTCATCACCATTGATTATAATATTATCTTCTGTACTTTGCATTTTAGCAGTATAAATCAGGTATTTTCCTATATTTAATATACTGATCATGGAGATGTGCATAAAAGCTCAGATTAAAGTTGGGGCATTATATCAAAAACAGAGAAAACTGTAGAAAAAGTTACTTTTTTTGTAAAATCTATCTTTCCATCCACTGTCGTTGATCCAACTCAATGGGTTTTACTGGTGAATCAATGTTGTAGAAGATGACGGTGTTTCCATGGTAACTACAGAGCCTCTGAACGTCCAGATGGGTCATATCTGATGACCATGAAAAGATGAAAAACTACATTTTACACCAATTATTTACATGTATTGATAGGATTAGTGGATCAACAGGAATTAAACATTTTAGATCAGTAGATGTTTTGGTTGGTGAGGGATGTTTGGGTCTTTATGGGTTTAAGCTCTTGATGCCTATTGATGCAAATTGGCATCAACCCCCTCCCCCCAATCCAATTGCAAGTCAAATTTTTTTTCCACAATTGGAAATCGATTCAGGCGGTAAGGGGTTAACCCTGTGGGGCCGATGATCATGCTGACATGATCAGATCACGTCTTTAAAGTACCGTAACGAAAAAAAACCCAAAAAAACTCTGTCACATGGAATGCTACAGTGAGCTTTACTTGAAAGTGTGGATTTTAAACTCTCTCCCAGGTTTTCATTTAATGCCCATAAACCATGGAAAACCAGAGATATGATGATTGTTTCATTTGATAGTAGAAAATATTTTTATCTGACCATTAATGTGCACTTATACTGGTGGGATGGGATGGCAGGTGTTGCATTTCTGTCCATATATTCACCATTTTACTGGGAAAAGTGGTCGATTCAGCTGATACTACTGTACGCAAATTTGATGATTTTTGTGCATTTTTTGGCCCAATATGTTAATGAAGTAGGTTATAGTGAAATGATAATTATCTCATCATATAGACGAAATTGTGCTGAAAAAAGAAGATACCAAGCATGAGCATGTCAAACTTTTATGTGGTATATAGAGACAAAAATCATCAAAAGTATTAAATAAACAGACCAAATTGGCTCAGGACTTAAAGGGTTAATTGCAAAACTGACAAAAATAAAGCGAAAAGGAAGTCATTAGGCCTGAGTATGTTGGGCTTTTTCCCTGCTGTGTGGTCATTTATCCCCTCGTAAAGCCAACACACACTTTGTCGGCCTGCATTGTCGCACACACTAGTAGTGACCCACTGACGCTTTGTTTATCTGTGTCATGATGCCACTGCAGCGCATTGTCTGCAGCTGACTAAGCCGCTTCAAATCTCTCTATGCAATGCAGCGATTTGGCCATAACCCAGAGTCCCAGATTTGTCCTAAACCATTTCAGTGAAGACGTTTGTGCCAAATGCGGTTTAATATGGAGGGAAAATAACTAGCCTGAGTAACAAGCCCAATTTGTCACCGTGGAGCTCGAACAGATGGACAGTGTTTATTATGTTAGGTTGACTCAGTTTTTCTAACTTTTATCTGGTTTTTTTGTGGTTTTGCTCACTTGTCGGTCATGCTATTACGGGTAGCCACCTGTTTGTTTTACTTTAAAAGATGTAGGCTTTTTAGACACGCTGCTGTGTCTTTTAACTGCCAGTAGATTTGTGGTTAGTTTTTATCCTCTGTGTACAGTGTGGGTGAATGCATTTGGATTCTTCTCCCTTATTTTTGGACGCTCAAAACATGACTCTCCTCTCGTTCTCCTCTGAGCTTTGATACCGTGCTGTCACATACATATATGCATGCACAAATCGATGGTGAGTGGTCTTCTTCTCTTCCTGGCTCCAAGTTATTTTTATCTTGTATGCTTGAAAGCTGTGCGTCTTCCTTTTCTACATACCCCTCTCCTTTAGTGACTCGTCTTTTCCATTCAAAGGTCTCTGTTGGGTTTTTTTTGTCTCTCCCTCGTTCTTTCCATCCATTCATCACGGCAGTGTGAGAATGAGGCTGAGGGAGACGGGATGAAAGACACCAGAGTGGCACACATGTGCACACCAACTCATGTAGTTCATCAAGTAATGTGCATTTAAATGAACGCATGCCTCCCTTTGGGTTCTTCTGTGCATTCAGGCAGTGTTTCAGCATTTTAACGTCTCTCTTGATGTAATTCAGATGATTAGTATTCACACGCTTTCAAGTTGTCCCAATCAGAATTTCAGATAAGATGTACAACATGTGTCATTAATCATATTCAGACTCAATTATTTTTGTATCTGGAGGTGTGTTTGTGTGTGCGTGCAATCCTTTGAAATAAACAGCATCAGTAATCGACTAAGAAACCGTGACAGTGCATTTTTATTTGTGTGTGTGGGTGCTAAGGAAGGTTGTTGCATGAATATTACTGGATGTTACAAGGTGCATGCATTATATGTTGAGCACATTTCTGTACATAAGTAATGCGTGTGTCACTTTAGACGACATTGCATTGCATTACATCAATTTCCTTGAGACTTAAAAGCTGCAGGAGCTGAAAGGAGGGAGACAACTCCAGAATATGGAGATGCACACCTTCCCTATCAGTCCAAGTTGAAAGACTAAATATAAAGATTGATGGTGTGATGTAGTTTCCTGCTGTTTCAGGAAAGCAAAACCACTTTTCCAAGATGTGGAGTATAGGCTGTAGAGTCATATCGATATCATATGTGGCAGAATCTGATTGATGATTGGTAATTCCAGCTGTCAGTGATATATTAACTCTGTCTAAAAACATCTGGGATTCACCGAAATCTGCCTCGTATCATTTTCTAGAACCAGAAAATACAGGTAGCAAGTAGATGCTGATGTCGTGTATTATCTGTTACCACATGAATTACAATGTTCTGAGTTAGTGATGTTAGAAAATTTATCAAGTAGGAGTGTGACTGTTAGAGCCATAAAATAATTTAGGTATAGTTTTGCATATTTTGCCTTGATATCAAGGATCATGTTATGGTTTTGCAAGTTTTATTTTTATAATATTAATTTAGTGTGATATTTGTAAATAATCAGCCGGTCTGTGTTCTGTCGGTTTTGTCCTGCTGCCGCAAACTGACCCTCTGCTGTAAAACGCAGCTAAGTGTAGTAAAGTGACGTGAGGACACTTGGAAAGCACATGTTCGGACGGGATAAACTTTCAATTAAGCAGGACAGGGAACAACAGTATTTCTGACCGTCATTATCGTCATCTTAGTTGCTGTTTAGTTAATAGTGAACGTTAATCAGGATATAAAGGCAAAGAAAATGTGCACTTGATTTTTGTAACTATTTTGATTTTTCTTTTTTCTTGAATAAAGAAACAGATCGCTTTGTAATCCACCTCCCTTTTTTTCTGTCTTCCTTGTTTCGGATTATACTTGGAATGAATGAATCAGAAAACTTCACGTCCTGCAAGAAGTGGCAAAGAAGGTTTGGGGGTTTTTTTTGTTGCCACTACAGTGACAAAACATCAATTTGGTGAACTATCACAATATTTCCTTTTGTTCATTTATTTGTTTTGAGCAGAAGAAAAAACTTTTTTCTTTTTTTTTTTTTACATGTACAAGGAAATAATATCAGAGCAAATACATTAATAAATAAAAGTGATCGACAAAACAATAGAGCAAAAGCAATGTACACTAATAACAACAAATTAATTCAATATGTTTTGCCCAAAAAGGAGTGGGAAGAAAACTTATTAAATCCCACCCCTATTTCATATTTATACAACACAACACATGACTTTTGCTTCCTTAATGATATTGTAACATCTGTTTAGAGTCCTAATTATGTAAATACTATTTTAATCTTACTTATTATTATTGATTGATTGATTATTGATGTGCCCCAGTGGCGTATCTTTTTAAAAAAAAGAATGTCATGGAAATATGATACATGGGCGACACAACAAACATGCACAGCAACCGGTTTTATTTTTATGTTTCTACTTAATAGAGTTGATCTACTTGAGACACATGAGATGTTGTGCTTTCTGAATGAGTTTAAAATAGTGTCACTGTTTGTCAGACACCTAAAAAAGTCCTGTTTGCTGTTGTGTTTCATTAACACAGTGTTTTGACACTATTACCGTTTGTACTCAAGTTTATAATTTGCAGCATGATTTAACCAATTTAATATTTTTTTGTTAGTTTTTTGGTTCACCCCTATAAACACATGGATTTATCGTAGGCTAAGAGCAATATACTGCTAAACACAGTATCACCATATCAAGATATTATCATGAGCCATGTACCTCGTATTGTATCGTATCATATAATATCGTATCATATTGTATTGTATTGTATTGTATTATATCATTGTATTGTGAGGTACCCTGAGATTCCCAGCCCTATTATCAAGCCCTGCAGTTTAATTACCATAACTAACAATAACTGCAACACACCTCTTCAGCTTTGGAAAACAAAAATATGTGTGTAATCACATATTTGCATAGATATGATCGCTGCTCTAAATGCTCGGTTATGGACATCGTCAAAAATTTGTGTAAAACTTATTAAAAGAAGTACAATCAGCACATGAGCAATAGGAGGCGTTATTACATTACTTTACTATGCATGATCGCTAATGAGTTAAATATTGTTAGTCACAATGTTCACTATTATCACATATTGGCACTGAGGTCATTTCTTTGTTGTAATCCCAGAATTAACCTGGTAGAAACCTCTGAGTATCACCGTGATTATTGATTATATTTTGCCACTCAGTCAGTTCCAAGACAGACTGACTTTTCTCCCTGTCTTCTTTTGAAAATCTGTGAAATGTACAGTGGACAGTAGAATAGAATAGAACTTTATTGTCATTGCACATATTTCAGAGCAACGAAATTACATTCCAGATTACAACCAACCAAGATCACATAAACACAGACATAAACATGGGGATGTGAATGCACCCTGTTTTCGCAGATGAGAAGAGGTGAGAAAAAAAGACAAATACCAACCTGTAGTCATACACTACAGGTTGGTATGAGGTTGGTACGAGTATGTGATCAGTTATGTTCACAGCTGGCAGCAGCTGGGTGTCTATATGGGGGGGAAAATGTAAGCATAAACCATCCCGAGTCTAAAACAAGTCTTAAACCTGAAATTTTACTCTTTACCTACCATATGAAGATGAGGATTTTGTCCCTTTCTAATGTTAGCATAAAAATGTATCGCCAAAATTAATTTGTCTCCTCAATGGGCAAATCCTTTTTTGTGGCATCGTAAAATTGAATGAATTGTTGTTGAATTGGATGCAGTGCTGCTGAGTGGGGGCCCGACGTCTTCATGCCGGGGCCCGGTTGACTCTTGACATGCAGCTTTGTGGGGTGTTTAACATGGTGGTGAATGGGAACAGGATAAGCTGACAGGCAGAAAGAGCCCTCCTTTGATGGGATTAGCACAGTAGCAGACAGGGACTAGTGCTTTAGATTGATTAAAGTGTAATCCTAGTGGATAATCATGCCTCCTGATGTGACATGTGTGGCCAGCACCCTCATACAGCTCCCCCATCACCCTCATCCACACATAAACGCAAACAAACATCGCCTGCAGCTGCGTTCATGCTCTGTCTCCTTAGTCTGTCTCTTATTCTTTCATGTCATGATTCTCCTGTCTATGGGTTCTCAGAAAAGGTTAAGAGGTACTGAGCAGAGATGGAAAATGAACACTTCAGCTTTAGGGTCATCTGCCAGTCATCTGCCATGGATTGAGAAGGTATAAGAGATAGTGCTGAGATTACATCTTAAAACGTGTATAAAGTAGGTTTTCTGTGCTTAGAAAACTCAGAGACCCAGGAGGACTTTACGCTGAAAAATGCAAAATATTTTATCGGATGTCCATATCGTTTAGATGGTAATTGTTTTGGAGGGTTGAAAATGCAAAAAAGTGAAACCACCCTTCAGAGTGGAAATCTTAAAAACGCTCCACCCTCGCATCACCGTGTAAAGGATAAAAAGTGCAAAACTGCGTTTTTCACATAGAAATTACATGACAAGCATGCAACAGGACCGGAAAAACAAGTAAACAACATGTAGAGCCCTGTGACAGAGATTCAACTTGCCCTAGCAGCTGTAATTTACATCCACGAGTTCTTTCAGCAACTGTTAAGAATCCTGATAGAGTAGTAGAGAACAGAGACCAAGAATTAACTACGTTCTACAAATTCTTGATGCGCCAATACAGAGGGGGCAACCTAGACAGCTGTGGATGGGACCTGGGAGGACTTCTACTATTCTGTTTACTGTATTTCGTGCACTAGGCGTGAACAGGTAGAAGGGAAGTAAAAAGATTTTAGGCAGGCACTGTTGGGAGTGTGTCCACCTAGCAATCTGGTGTGTATACTGCATCCATACATATATGACATTTCACACACTTTCACGTTTCCATTTGCACAGATTTCACCCAGAAACACTCTTCTAAATGCGGAGTTAAAAGTGAGAACGCAACGCCCCTTTTGGTTCAGATGGTTTTCATGTAAGTGTAGCCTCAGAAATGATTTCCTCATTCTGGAAGGTGATTGTTTAGTTTAGAAACCAGTTTAAGAAAATGTACAAAAATATTTTGTTTAGCAGTTTTGTCATTGTCATCCACTGTCATTGATCCAACTCCATGGCTTTTACTGGTGAATCAATATTGTAGAAAATGACAGTGTTTCCACGGTAACTACAGAGCCTCTGAAGGTCCAAATGGGTCATATCTGATGAACATGAAAAGATGATGTACTGCATTTTACGCAAATTATTATTTACATGTATTGATAGGATTAGTGGATCAATAGGTATTTACGTTTTTATGTCAGTAAATGATTTTGGTCACTGGTGGATATTTGGGTCTTCATGGGTTAATAGGATTTTCCAGTACATGAATCGTCACTACTGTCAAAACCTAAAAATGTGCTAGTATAGGGCTATAACTATCAAATAAATAGTTAGTAGTCAGTTTATTCCATGTTTTGTTTACTTTTAGGGGTGGAGGGAATAAGAAAAAAAATCCAAAATTACCTCTCAGCATATTGCAATTCAGTGTCTTAAAAATTCCTAAATTGTCCAAATTTTTCCCTATTCTCCCCACCCGCCCCAAACTAAACAAAACAGGGACTAGAGGGAATGTTGATTCAAGACTGAAGGTGTAAACCAAGCTGTAGATTTGGAGAATTATTATATTAAATCAATATTCATGGGTTTCTGCCCTATAGGTTAAAGTTCATGATGAAGTAATGGTCGAACGCACATGAGCAGTCTTACTATTGCTATGGTTAGCATCTATAGACATAATGAATAGTGCCCTGCTTTCCATCCCTTATTCCCAGATGTGTGATTCATGGGAACATTTTTGTGCGGGGGACACTGACAGTATGGAACTTTGGGCAGAGGGAAACTATCAGTACTTACTCAGGCATTATCATGATGGGAAAGACAAGCTGTGGGCTCTGCGGAGTCTCTCTGCAATGGCCCGAAGTCTGGGAACTCGCCTCAAGCCCTTCACAGGAAAAAAGTTATTTATTTTAGGTTCATATAACACATCCACGGCCTGGAGAGAATCGGTGGTAATGTATTTTTCGCGCTCTCAGGGAGATTAAAATGTGATTGGTGGGTATTATGTTGACTGTGTGGTTTAAAAGGTGCCGTAATACAGCAGCGTATTATAAGAACTAAGTCATTTATTTATACTCTCTCTCGCTCTCTGAATGGTTCATCTGGCATTTGGGTTGTGTAACAAGAGAGAGAAGCAACAATGTGTAGTAATGACGAAAGAAAAAAACCCAAAAAGACTGGTAGTGCATGAGTGCAATTAGGAGAGGCAAAGCAGAGTAACAACAACAACAACAACAACAACTGGCGGCTGTAATATTTCACCTCCATTCAACAACCACACAAACATACTGCACAGTTTATCTTTATGACATGCTCTTCTGTTTTATATGTCCCTTCCCCTCCTTTGTGTTGAAGGACCATAATATTATAGATAATCAAGTGGCGACATCTTATCATGCCAGACAACACAAGATCAATTTTGGGAGAATCATAAACAGCTTTGGTGGTTTATCTCACTTCAGACCATCGGATGTGGTTGACCCCTATTCTGCAGCTACTATTTGGTCATCAGAGGGGGGTGGGGGCAATCCTCTTAGCCACCATATCCTGCATGTTATGAATAATTATAGTATGTAACCAACTGCCATGGGATTTTAGATGTCAATTCAACCACCACTCTGGGTACTGTCTGTTTTCCTTTCTTTCTTTTAAAGGGACTAAATGCAATATGTTTACTTTCAAAAATGGAAAAAAATACTTATAGTAATTAGAATAAGCAGTCTGAAGTTATGCCAAAGATCCCAATGTATTGGATTGTAGAGATATGAAGTGAATATACTGACAACAACGGGCTGTGGGATTTATTTGACCACTAGAGGGAGTAGTGAGTTACTCTTCCAGTCTCCATTGACGAAAAAAAATAATGCCAGGGGGCCTTTAACCAAAGCATTAGAAAGTGACCAAATGGGATGAGAACCACTAACACTATGTTTAAACAGCAGGTCTTAATGCATAGTTTGGATTTTTTTTTTTTTTTTTTTTGGTGAAATACGATTTTTTTTGTGTGCTCGTTCAAATTACACATGCAAATGCCACTTCAATCAGTTTTGAGTATGAACTGAACCACATACGCATAAGAGGTACTGACATAATACATGACCACGTAGACACGCACTATGTTTATGCAAGTAATAATGGAGGTACAGAATTGTGACCTTTGTTGCATTTCAGTGACATAACGGTTGGATAAATGTGACCTGTCCGGATTTAAGGCCATATATGGAAGTGGTCTGAAAAAATTTGATTTGCACTGTTCAAACTCTCTTTAACAGATTGGTTACATGTCAGATATGGGCAAAAATCTGATTTAGGCCACATTTGGCTGCAGTTTCAACATAGCCTAAGAGACTTTTAGAGTCAAAGACAGAGACAAAGTGATAAAAGCTGGAAGCACTGTTGTTGTTGTTGTTGTTGTTGTTTTCTCCACTGGACACAGCTGTAAATGAAAAGAATGGAGTTTGATGCTGAAATGGCAGCGTTTGTTCTACACAATTGAGTTTGATTCTGGGGCTTATGAAGGTATAAAGCTATTATGGGATGCTGTTGTCTTTGCTAAGTTGCCATTTGTTGATCCATGGTTCAGACTAAACTGTGACAGTTCACAAACCGAACAGAATGCGATTTGTGCTTTCACTGTTTACTGAGCTAAGCTAACAGAGCTATAATGTAAACTATCAGCTGATGCAGCACATGAAGATTAAGACAGTGTTATTTTAACCAATATGATAAGTGAGTGGTACCGTATTAGTGAGTCATACAATCTGTGGATCCATTTCATTGATTTATTGGTGAGTTTGATTTTCTTAGGTGTGTTCTGGTGTGTGATTTCTCCGTGTTGTTGAAAATTCATGATATCAATACAACATAGAACCTCTTTAAACTGTTTTGCTGCACTCTTTCCACAGTCAAAATAGTGCTTTTTGTGTTTTGTTAGTCTCTTGGTCAGTTTGTTGACTCTGTTTGTCTCTTTTTTCAGACACACTGGCCTCACAGAGTTCATCTTAAGCCAGCTGTACTTTATGTCTCTGACCATCTGCTCTCTCAACTCCTAGACAGTGAGGCTAAATGTTATGAAGTGCTTTCAATGGAGAGTGAGATTAAACTTTTTGACTTTGTTCTTGTCACTTACATTGTTTGACAGTAATACACAGAAGGGGGTTTCAGTGGATTTGAAGGACACATTGTTCAAGGTGATTTTCTAATAATTACACAGCTCAGTCTTTGTTAATCCTTTACATCCTGTGTCAACATACCAAACACTTCTAACTTAATATTGATTTATTTTGGAACGCTATGTCAGCTCTGTGATAGACTGCCAGCGTGGCCAGGATATCCCTGTGTCTTACCCAAGGTGAGCTTGTCATGTGTTCCTCTGTGGAGTATTTAAAGATGCAGTGCCTCATTGTAACACATTTCTATAACTTCTACAGTAGAAAATTATAGGAGCTTCTTTTTCTAACAATTTACAAGGTGTAACTGTATATTGCAATGCATTATGGGCAAAAAAATATTAATGGTAACTTCAAGCTTTGGTTCACAGTATCACATTGTAAACTTACAGGATGGTTGTGTTTTCACTTGGTCCTCCCTGCAAATGATACAAATTACAATTACACACCATTGGTATTAGAAGGCATCAAAGGGTAAATGAGGGTGGACATGGGGGCGCTAACCCCACATCCATTCACTCTAAAGTATAAGTAAGACATTAGCCCACAAAATTAAAATGAGATGCAAACATTACTGTAACTTCATGCAATATCATTTGACCATATAGGTGCCTATTTTAACTCAGTGTGTTATCAAAACCAGCATTTTACCAAGAATAATGTTTCTTTATTTGTGCAAGTGACTGTATTTCACATTATTTTATTTATCTTAGTCATGTTTCATATGGGGTGTGGGACTCGGAATGAATCGTTTTTGCAAATGTTAGCAAGGAAAAAACTGGTTAAGTTTAGCTAGCTGCATGCATTAGCCCTGTTCAGAAATGCCTCCGATAGCCCAGGCTCCGTTAGCGCTGTTAGCACAGCAAGAGTCAAACTGGAGCAGTCAAAACTAAAAAAAAAACTAAAATACAATTAATGGTTGTTTTTAATATAAAACAGCAAAACATTACTGTAATTGCATACATAATTACAATGACATACAACAAAACCTGTAAAAAGTATCCAATTTTACAGCACTTTCTTAGCAACTTTTTTTTTCTTGGTATTTACTGTAAATTTGACAGGAAATTTATCACAGTGTTAATAGTTTTTTGGCATTTTCTGCAAGAAATTCCTTAATTATCATTCAACAGATTGTAATTCATGTGGTATGACAGGAAACAAGAGTAACACCAACCTCTTTGAATTTTAGCTGGAAAAAAACAAACCTCATTATGCAGGCTTTGGCTAATCACAGGCGTTTTCAGACAGAATAGTACCTGGATGGCAGCTGTAAATGAACAGCTATTGATCAGATTCTCAGTCAGAACTTTGCTGCTTTTCTAGTCTGACACAAAAGCTTGGATCGTAGCAGCGTGACGCAGTTCCATAACATATATTTATATTTAGCCTTTTAATATAGACTAAGTGGAGAGAGTTGCAGAATGTATATTATTTGAAGTTTTAGCTTTTTTCACTCTAGTTTCGGCTGCTGCAGCTTTAATCATTCTGGCCTGTTTATTCCTTCTCTTCATAATTTTAGGATATAATTGTTGGCCACTTTCAGTAAAATGAATAGTTGTACATTTTGGGAAATGCTAATTGGCCTTATTTGAGAGTTAAATGAGAAAATTCATACAATTCTCAACAACACTGAGCTGTTCTTCCCAGAGTCTCAATATATTACAGTTTTTAAATATGAGAAAGATATTGAAAAAGAATATGACAGTAATGTTACTGTTACATCGGGACAATATTAGAACAATTCAGGGGTTAAATCAATTGTTTTCTCGAAGTGAAATGAGGACAAAACTTGATTTATATGTACTTTCTTGACTTAAGCAATACATTACATATGACTAGAGGAACATATTCACAATATTCAAGAAACAAGCAGGTTGTGTTTGGGCTTTTTGCTGAGCAAGAAAGAGGAATAATCTTGATTTTACAGTTTAGGTATTTTTTTTCATGATGTTCAAAAAGCGAAACCTTGAATAATGAAATCAATTACTGCCCAGCCTTAAATGCAGCTGAGGCACAATGTTTATCTGCCGCCCAACAAACTCACTAAAGCAGGATTTTCCACTTCCTTCACAGACCTCCTTGATGTTTGCGTATAATTTTTAATAGTAGGTGTAGTGGCAGTGGGAGCTTTCTTTTGGGTACCCACCATGCAAACAATTGATTAGTTGTGGTAAAACCTACATCTGAGATTCATTTTCTGCATGTTTTGTAATCTCCAAAGAATGCTCCCAAAACCCTGATAATTTTGTCCCATTCCACTCATATAAATCATAAAGAAGGAACAATATTAGTGTGGCTTTCAACTGTTGCAGTGCTGTTCTGTGGTTTAGGGTCATTTTGCCTCCAAAGAGATTCTGTTCTCTAATTTAGAATCTCATCTGGAGACACATCACAGAAGAGCCAGTCGGATTTTTGCAGATTTGATAGTGTACATATTAGACACATAAGATAAAATAAGTAAATTAGTAAGTTTTAGAGATGCTGCTATGTTCTTTTAATACTTGTGAAGGTTAAAGGTCGTCTCCTGTTACCTGATTTTTATCCTGCCCCCAGAAGGGGAGGCAAGGGGTATTGTTTTTGTTTTGTTTTGGGCTTCTTTTTTTTTAACACTCTAGCAGCAAAACTATTGGTTGAATTCATACCAGATTTGGTTATAGATTGCCAGTAATCCAGAATAGATCTGAATACATTTTAGGAACAGTAGGTCAAAGGTAAAAAAAAAATTGTTATGAATTTTTAAAAATGTTTTTTTTTTTTTGTCCATATTTACTTATAATGGGAATTTTAAGTGTTTATAGTAGAAAAAGTATTGGTTGAATTCATACCAAATTTGGTTCATAGACTGCCAGTGACGTGGAATAGATACCATTACATTTTGGGAAAAGTAGGTCCAAGTTTGTATTTTTTAGGGGTTTTTAAAAAGTTTTTTCTTCTCCCATGTACTTATAATGGACAAAATTTCATGTCCATAAAAATATCAATTTTGTTTCTATTTCTTTTTATTTTATTCTATTCTATTTTTTCTTGGCACACATATTGAGGCAACTGATATGCTGACATCAGCACATGCATAGACATGATCACATCAGCTGGATCGATGCCAAAATAAGCTACAATATGTGTGAGGGGCGGGGTTTGTTGTGCCTGGCACCAAGTGTTATTTATTTATTTATAGGTTTGTTTGTTTGTTTTCTGTTTTTATTTATTTATTTATTTTCCTGTATAGCACTTTGATCCACTGTAGTTGTTTTACAGTGCTTTACAAATAAAGTTGGATTGGATTGATTAATCTGAATATTTATCTATTTTATTAACAATAACATATCAAAAATATTTAATAAATGCTTGTCACAGCCAGGCAAACTTTAAGATTAGCTGCTTCCCATCATAAATTAAGTATCTCCTGTTTTTTTTTTCAATTTAACTAGACAAAGCCATTTGAGGGTATAACCTGCGGCTGTGGCAAGATGTGACAGGCTATTTTCACTGTTTGACATTTTAAAGGCTAAATGATCAATCAGTTCATTTGTCATGCGGCTTGATTAAAATTTGGTTAGCGTAGTTCCACAGTGAATTGGAATTAACTATCAGCTATTTTTGGGTTTAATAGAGGGAATTAATTTTGTATCTGTCTCCAACTCCCTTGTTCCCAATAATTTTTCTTTATGGAGTGTAAAGGTCTAGAAGAGACAGTGTGTCCATGAAGTCTCCCCAGCTGCAATAAGCCTCCCTGTTTTAGCTTGCAAGGCTGTAATTTTAACGCAGCCTATCCAACACTGTGAAGCTGACCGTAAACCCATGTATTTGGTCAGTAGTCCGGTGTGACAAAAAGAAAGAGAGAGGAGCAGCATTAAGATGTCATGTTTTTGTGGTCGCAGTGGTGAAACAGAGCCAGAGAGACGAGCAAATGGCGAAAGAAAACTGAAGCAGGTGGGAGAAATCAAGCACCAGCATGCGCCCGGTTCAGAGCTAAAATAAGAGAGGCAGGAAACAAACATGGCTTTATTCCATCCACCAAACAGATAAAGATGGAGTATGTGCAGTTATGGTTCTTTGCAGAGCAGGGGAATCCCACTGAGATGTCGAGCTCCCAGAATCCCCTGTTCTGCCAGTTTCCTGTTTGCAGTTTCTCTTGCATTTAACATATCATCATGACCTGGTAGAACATCTTTACATAAACAGACTGTGATCCAGAATACACTGCTGTGGTGTACTCAACAGGGAAGAAAAACTGGCTAGAACATAAGAAAAGCTTTGTCCTCTGCCTTCACATGCCACTAAATTACACTGAAACTGCAAAATGAAAAGCCACACAGCACAAGTAAAACTACCAATTGGCAAACCAGTGGAAGGCTACATGTACCAGGCAGCTCCCAGATGCAGGCTCCTAGTGTTTGGGCAGTTTAGCTCCAAGTTTTAACCCTATACTACAGCTTACATCAGCAGTTTCAAACATGTGGCCCACCAAAGGTTCCAATCTGGGCCGTGGGATGAATTGACAAAGTGCAAAAATTCCACTTCTCATTTTAGTTCAGGTTCCACATACAGACCCAAATGATCTCAGGTGAAATAAAAACCTACAAAAAATAATGACTCCATATTTTCTTCTCAGCTTGATGTGAAAAGATAATATTACATTATGCCTATAATGTTTTGTCTTTTAGTGCAAAAAAACCCATTAAATTATGAAAATATTTACATTCACAAACTATCCTGTAACAATAAAATGGGAATAACCTGAACTAATATGAACAACCTGAAATGTCTTAAGATAATTTTAACAATTATCTGCCTGTTAGTAAGTATTTAGTGTCTTTGTAGATCCGACCCATAATGCACATGTATAAATGAGAAGCTGAGACATAATATTGCTAAAATTTAAAACGCTTTTATTGTATATTTTTTTTTTTTTTTTTTTTTGTGATGAACTGGCGACTTGTCCAGGGTATACCCCGCCTTCGCCCTAAGTAGCTGGGATAGGCTCCATGCGACCCCC
>JAQQZY010000020.1:5455033-5476117 GCA_030068375.1 Ostorhinchus rueppellii | reverse complement strand
AAATCACATCTGGAAATACAAGTGTTCAGGCCTTGGACAAAGTTGTGCTCTGAAAATATTCACATCTGTTCAACATTGATAAGATGTAAACTGTCATTCAACCAGCAGCAGGAGCATTATTTCAGTTTTTTACTAGAAAAACTAGCATGTTAGAGTGATAGAGAAAACCACTGTGGTACCCCATGGTATGGAAAACAGAAAGTTAAATAAAATAAAATAAGATTAATTATTGCACATCTTTGCAATCTTGCACACTCTGTTATTTCGATAATGACATTTTTGCGATATATTGTGCAGCCCTAGTTTGAAGTGGGCCAAAGTGCTTCTAGTTTAGGGGCGGCTATGGCTCAGGTGGTAGAGCGGATTGTCCCATATCTGAAAGGTTGGCAGTTCGAATCCCGCTCTCCCCCAGGTCAGCCGTTGTGTCCAAGACACTTCACCCTCCTTGCCTCCAGTGTCACTCACACTGGGGTATAAATGTGTATGAATGTTTGGTGGTGGTCGGAGGGGCTGTACGCGTGAAATGGCAGCCACACTTCCATCAGTCTGCCCCAGGGCAACTGTGGCTACAAATGTAGTTTACCACCACCAGAGGGAGAAAGTGAGAGTTAATGAATAATGGATCAATAATGTAAAGCGCTTTGGGTGACTTGAAAAGCGCTATAAAAATCTAATCCATTATTCATTATTATTACTTGTGAATTGATCATTCCAGAATCATCAGTGCATATATGTATTTCAAGGTGGACTATAGAACCAAGCAAACAGGAAACCTTGGAGTAAATTTTTACTACACGCCATCTTAATGAATTAATCGTGGATTTGAAGTGTATAACTATATTCTCGCAATACAGCGTTTCATTTTGGAAACAGGAAGTCAATTTTAATTCCCATTCTCCACAATTGTTGCATTGCTTGTAGCTGCAGTTGCACTGAAGACGTCACAATAGTTTAAACTGTATCACTATGCCGACCAGCTGCTCTGAGGAAGTATTATCCCACCAGTGCTACATGCTAGCCAAATTAAGTGAAACTGTGCCGAGTCAAGGCTAGTCAAGCTCCCCTATCAGTAGGGTAAAAGTGGGAACAGAGAAAAAAAAAAAAAAGTCCACTCTTCTGTTGTTTTCATATTTTTTATGGAAGTGTATTAAGAGAAACAAAGGTACTTATATATATATACATACCAGGGCACACTGACATCAACATTAACCATGCTTGTGTACACAGTTAGATTTAGATTTGCATATTTTTAAGAACAAATAACACTGAAACCCGACAAACAATACAATTAAAAGAATACTTAAACATTGTCTGTATAAAACAATTAGACTGGTTACATAAATTAATATGCAAAATATTCAATTTTAAGAAGCCGAATCAGAAAATTCTTTCCTTTACTTTCTTTCTCAAAATAGTTTGGAATGAATTTTAAAAGTTGACAAGTAATCAATGCATTCAATCATTTCTGCAGCTCTAGATGTGACAGACCATAACTATATCCTGTTGAGTCCCATTGAATTTTGAGCCAGTGTATTGAGATTTTTGACCACTTTAAACATTATGGAGCCATGGCATAAGTGGATTCTGGGTTTATTTGTATTGTTTATGCTATGTTCGATGCCTTTTGTAAGCTGTGTTGAAAGGGTTGTATCATTGATTTTACTTTAGGAGAGACATGGCTGGAGGTGTGAAGTCATTCGTCTGTTGATGTGGAAAAAATACGTTTGAGCCTGTGCTGACAACAGCTCGGCAGCACAAAGGACTGCCACATCTGAAATGAAAAAAAGCACACGCAGTCATGCTATGAAACTCAGTCGTGTTCTTTTTTCTGGGTGTTTTTCCCTGATCGCCGTTTCGTTCTGTGCAAGCATCACACAGTACAAAACAACAGTAAAGTAATAATTGGCAGTGACACATTGTGACCTATCGGTGTTAGACAGAAAGGTACTCTAAGGTCACTTTGCACATGCATCCTGTCTGGTCTGAATCATCTTTCTGAATGTAAGTGCAGTCCTTGGACTCTAATGTTCTTAAAACTAATTTCCTTGTGTGAGGTTTCCTTGTAAGGGGATACCAAATGAGGAATCCTGCAACAGAACATTTAAAAGACATCAGATTGTGCCTTTTGGTTTTTATATATAAAATTTAGCTCCTATTGTTTGCCGTGAGCAAGAGGAGAAAATAATTTCTTCCCAGAGAAGCAGAAAGTATTAGAAGTTCAAACCACAGATTGTAGTTTTTGTCTCCTTTGTGCTTGAAATTGAATGGCAGTAAACTAGACACAATTTTAGTATGAATAAATTAGTGTTTCAATCATAGATGAACCCTCTATGAACGTATCCTGCAGCTCACAACCTTCATTTTCACTTGTTCGGGAGAAAAAAGCAGCTTGAATAAAGCCCGTACACATATTTTTTTATATTCCTTTCATACTCTCTCTGGACTTGAAAGCCAGATGTTGTGGAGCACAAAGGGAGCAATCTGGCCCCTTCTGAATACAGACACTGTCCTACTGGGCTAGACTAGATCACACTGGAACAGAACTGGACTGAATGTGTCTGAGTGAGGACTTAGAATAGACTTGACTGATGTTTGGTGACGATTAAAGAAAAATTGACCCAGAAGATGTATTCTAGTAGTACATCATCGCTGTAATGTTCTATACATAGACAGAGATAATCTTAGGAAGTAGTGGGATAGGTCCGACTGTGCTCAGATAGCAATTTAGAGCAGAGGGATTGATCTGTGCCTGCGGAGCACACAGACTAAGCCACTGTGATATCAGATAAGTGTCTCCTAATTCCGTTGCCACAATCTGGATGCTAACAACATCCTTCATTCGATCTGGTTCAGCAATCAGAGAGTTTAAAGTTCCCAGTTGTCTTGTCAGTGAATGTTCCCAATTTTCTCAGTTCACTGCTCTGAAGCATCTCGGAAGCTCCGTTGTGCGGCGTGGTATTGTATGAAATTGTCGCTTACACCTGCGATTCACTAGACTGAACTAATTGCACCATCAGCTGGGTCCCCATCATAGAGAACATCTTTGGTGAAATACAGGCGAGTGCAAAATGGGTAAGATTCAATGAAACCCACTGGAAAAAACAGAACGTAACTGCTGACGGCTTTCGTTGTGTGATGTGCACAATCTCTGAAGGTGTTAAAACATCACAGGACAGGCTTTACTTTGGGCTAGCATGCATTTGATAATGAAAAAGACTAGCATCCACTTCACTGAGAGGAAGCTTATTTATAATTCAGCTAATTCTAATGAAGCAAACCTGCTTAGTGAAAGCTTTTAAATCCTGTAAAACCTGTCTGACTCAATGACTTTTTCGCGAAGAGATTAAAATGAGACCAAGAGGTAGAATGGCTGGAGTTTCTAGTAAAAAAAGAAAAAAAAAAAGGAACTAAAATTGGATGCATCTGACTGCAAGTAATATTTGCTCTTGTAACAACATTCCCAAATGCTTCTGCTGCAGTAGATTTGAATGTATAATCCTTCGCATGGCATTTTAATCTACATCCCTGTGTTTGCCACCACATGTGCTCTCATTTACATTTATTTGTGACTCTCAGGTTGTGAGTCGGTGTGCTAAGCTGGACAGTCTGGCTTAAATTCTCATGCTAGCACAGGAGTAAACAGAGATAGCTGGTCCCACATCAGGACAGTGATAAGGACTTGACCTCTGTTATTGGGGTTTACCAGCCTGTTTCCATCCCTCCTGCTGCTGTTGCTGCTTGCTGTTTCCCATTACTGATGTCCCTTTTACTAATAAACATAGTCATATTTAGAAGTGCAGCTACAGATGGTGCACAGAATTTCGCGTGTGTACGACAGTGACAGATCATTATGCATTCTTATGTAAGTTTTTATTCATAACATAGATCACAAGGCCAAAAGTGACGGAGGAAAGGCTGGAAGACAGGGAAACTGTAAGCGCAGTAAAGCACTCTGTATGTATGAGATACGAGTATACACAGCTGCCACTCCCAGCTCAGCTTCTTTTTTTCTCACCCACTTTCTCTCTCCCAACCACCCACCTCCTGTCCCCTGCTTTGTACTCCGTAGTCCATTTCCTGTTGGCCTGTCTTCTATCCGAGCCTGCTCTGTGTCAATGTACGAAACTAATTCGATCTCCTTTACACAGGCTTTCTAATGTAATGACCCATGACATTCAATTAATGCTTTTGCCCCCTCTTGGTAGGTGGGTCAGCTGTAATTTTATGTGTGTTTGTCTGGTATGAAATATGTATGAGTCACTGAGTGGGTGTTTGTATAATTTGAAAAGGACTGCAGCCAATGAAACCTTGCTTAATACCAAAGATGAAGACCTAAAAAGTATTATGGATATTTCATTAAGTTGATTCACGGTCTATCTAGTGTTTATTATCTTTATTGGGGTTTCTATGTTGATGACATTTTAAAACACACAAGCTGTCAGTACGAGCTCATTAACTGTACTCTCATTACTCCTGTTGTCTGGGCTTCACATTAACAACATTGTTGTCTCTTGACAAGCTGTTACACTTATTGGATAGGTGTTGAAAGACCGTGCCATGTCCTTTAAGAGGTTATCCACATGTGTAAGGCCAGTACAATATTTGCTGCTCAGACTCAGCAGCTTTTTCAAGCATATAGAGGAGTGACAAATTAAGGGAAAAACTAACATGAGGTATCTTGTTAAGGCCTTGGTTCAACATGTGCCTCCAGAGCCAACTCAGTGTGCTATAAAAATTGAGTCTGCAAGCCTCGACAGCCACCAGTTTTCCTAAAGATATCCCCTTGATTGGTGTTTTGTTGTTCGGTTGCTTTCCAGCTCATCAAACCATTCAGTTACAACTTGTGCCCAATGGATATAAGCATGGACACCCTGGAAAAGACTGCTCCCATAAGATTTTTTCCCATTTAATTTGTCACACATCTCCGTATTGCACATATATACACTACTGTGCAAAAGTCCATGAGCAACATTAGGTTTGTTGGTTTAGTAAAGGTTTACTGATCACACATGTACATGTATATTTCTCAGCTTCTGTGTTAAGATCAATTGTGTTTTTATAACCTTGTGCTACCTTTTAGGGTGACTATCCAACATCTGTCCCACGTTATGCAAACTGTGGTGCATTTACAGCAGTTTGATTTAATATACAAAGTTCCTGTTAAATAAATAAATCTGGATATATGTGAATTATGTCTAGCAGTACAAACAAAACTTACACTGAAAGCCTTTATAAACCAAAGTGGTAGTATTTCGTGTGACCTCCTTACACTTTACATGTCTTTAACTCTTATGTTCAGACAATGAGATTTATTACATTAATTTTCTGATGTTTTATACTAGGTCAGATGTTTTTTTTTTATCATGGGGACAATTTTCCCACTTTAGTTCACTTTTTTGTTGATGTATGTGCACATATTTGCTGTATTTTTTTCCTCTTTTTTTGTATGTGAAGAAAAAAGAATGAGAAACAAATATTTATGCTCATTTCAACCCTGAAAAAACAACAAAAGCTGGAGGTAGCTTAAGACTTTTGCATGGTACTGTACTTCAAGCAGCATTGAAGAATATATACATACATGTCCTACTGAAGCTAGTAGCAGTATCTATTTATATTAGTGCAGCATTAATGAGCTTTTGGGTCATGCTCATTGATCCCCTCATCCAGTATACATTGTGTATCATTCATAGTGGGACTTGCAGTATTTAATTCCAATAACCTGCTAGTAGGACTGTGTGTAAACAGGATCACGCATGCATGAAGGATATTTAGCCTGATATTATCACTCATCATGTAATTATCTGTAAAGCCCAGTCAACACAGCACAAATGTTATGTTGTTGCTGACCTTCATTAACCACAAAAGTATTAGGAGTGGCTTTAATTAAAAGAAGAAAATGAGCACATCTGCACTGTAGGGAAGGTCAGGTTGACTGTCTTCATCATTAGGGAAATTCCTTACAATTCTATCAAACCATGGTTCACTAATGTGACTTTTTTGATCTTTTCTGTCATTTCTGTAGCTTCAACGTCTTCATCTGTCAGGCTGTCAGCTACACTCACACTTTCACTAACCTGTCTTTTTCTGACACTATAAACTGCATTTGCTCGATTGCCCTTCCTGTACTTTCTGTACGTCCCTCCTCTGTTCTCACCCATCTACCTTTGTCTCATCCTTGGTAATGATCTAATTAAGGAAGGTTCTGTTGCCTGCCCACTGCCTGTAATTGCCAGCAGTGTCTGCCTGCATGTACTCCGCAATTACATGGGGCATTCTTCTGCTCCAAAATCAGCTAATTAAGCCTTAAGGACAGAAAGCTGATTGTAGTCGCATTAAGTTTCAAGGCGATTCAGGAATCCCGTCTTCTGCACCTCTAACACACTCAGAAGTCATAAATTGAGGAATAGTTGTCATAGCAGCAATGACACATTGTCAGTTCGTGTGCAGTGGGTGTCAGTCCGTTGACCTGTTTGTGTGTATATCTGTTCATCTGTAACAAAGACAACAACCCTGCTTCAGGTCACCAGTTCTTTTCATTATAAAAGCTCAATCATGAAGACAGGAGAGGAAACAAATAGAGCCTGTCATGGTTCCTCCTTGGGTTCTGAGGTGGACCGACTCTCATTTTGATTGATTACATTGCCGGCTCATGCAATGCCTGGCTAGAAATATGTCCCTGCTCAGCACTGAACACACTCAGATTACCCTGTGAGTACTCCAAAATATATCTGTACCTACCCATAAATATATCTAAATATGCTGTAGCTGATGCCTCAATGCAGTTTTGTTATTGTAATTAATGACAGTAGATGAGTGTGTCGAATAAAATAAAGTTTGCATGAGCTTTGGAAATATCGTTCAGTTCAAAATCAAATGGAAACTTGAAAATCCTATAAAGTGCAGTGGGGAAAAGAATGACAGGTTGATCGTTCTCTATGTTTTAGGTTGTTTTTTCATTATCACATACATTTTTGTAGCTCGCAACAATGTGAAACATTATGCTCTCGTTCTGTCTGCAGATATCAGAGCAGTCATTTCAAATGGGAAATGCCTTCTGAGAATCCAGGTTTCTATATTCCCACAAGACCTCAATGTTTCTACTTGCAGAAAAAAAAAAAATATTATGATCGAGAATTAAATAAAAAGTGACAGAGGCAATACCATCAAATGGAACCAAATTTTTATCACCTTCAAGTTGGTGTAAAACTCTTCAGGAAAGATTCCTGAACTGCATCTATGAAATCCCTTTTAACATATACCCTACATATGGTATACCACTGACAAACTAATGGAAATGCTAATTTGTGCCTCAAATAGATGTTTATGTTTGAACTCCAACTCTTATTAAACTAGAGCCTCAGGCATTTCTACGCTTTGTCTCTTACATATTGGATATTTTCTCTACTGACACTAATGTGCATGGAAATTGCGTGAATAATGTGTGC
Source organism: Ostorhinchus rueppellii (assembly GCA_030068375.1). Taxonomy (NCBI): domain Eukaryota; kingdom Metazoa; phylum Chordata; class Actinopteri; order Kurtiformes; family Apogonidae; genus Ostorhinchus; species Ostorhinchus rueppellii. The sequence continues at coordinate 5,468,672 of JAQQZY010000020.1, read as the reverse complement.
CTATTTGCTAAACAGCCTCAGAGTTTATATTTGGCGGTAAGGTCTTAAGTGTTCATTTAATATGGATTTGATTGTGTAGCTAACTCAAGGTTGGTTGAACCCCTGGGTTTTATTATTAGTATTGGATATTTTATTAGGAGGCTTTACATAAGCCTTTAAAAGTTTTGACTCCCCTCTCTGAATTCTTTTCCATTTCACTTACCTCTGCAGTGAACTTTTTTTTTCTTTTACAAAAAAAAGAGAAACCAGCTCGGATTTCTTGGCTTTTTCAACTGGAACAAATGAAACAAAGTGGTTCTAAATGGAACGTGTTCCCCTCTTTGGGTTTGGTGTTGTTTTAACTTTACAATGGTTTTTAGGTTCAGCACAGCAATGAAAATAAAACTGAAGTTAATGAATTTAATGACGCTGCTTTTACTTTTATAGTGCTGTTAAAATTTGTTGGTATTTGGTATAAACTGATTTATTTGTTTCAACCGAGACTGCACAATAATTGACTTGAAATTTATGTTATGTAATGTATTGAATTCAAGCCCCCTATTAGTCTAATAAGAAATGAAATGATTCTAACTCACTTCTGTGTAATTGCCTCAACTGCTAGCACTACTGCTCTGTGGTGAATGCAAAACAATTGTTATGCGCTAATTTGTCAGAAAAATATGCTGTATTTTGTGCATTAAGTAATTCATGTGAAGAAGATGTTGTAGGAAATGAAGATTTTAGATTATATTTGACATAACATACAACATCAACATATTTTGCACTCTTTTTCCTTGCACCATTGCCAAGGGATGTGTATAGTCTTGATTAACTTATAGGGTACAAATTCCATTTATTTGGTTATTTATTCATTTATATTACACCAAGTCACAACAAAAATCATCTCAAGGCATGTTTCATGCTAAAGTTGAGATTTTACACAATTATACAGAAAAACTCAAATACCTTTTGAGTAAGTGGCAACAGTGGAGGAAAAACCTCTTGTGCCTCTCTATCTCATGTCAAAGAGACACATATTCATAACCTTGCTGTCTAAAGTCAGTGAAAGTTTGTGTAATTTTGTCTGGTTTACTGAGCTGAAAGAAGTTACTTCAGTAGTCCACACGAAACTCTACATGTCGAGCTGGGCACCGTGTAGAAACTCATCCAAGCACCCATTTTCTCTCTTGTCTTTTCTTCTCGGTTTGCTTGCAGTGTGTTGATGACACTTTCTTGTTGCAAGTTTTATCAGATGGTGGCAGATAATATTTCAGGTTCTCACAGCTCTTTTCATTCTGTTTTCATCTAGGTTGCCAGCTCCACCTGTAGCAAATACAAATCCATGACTGAGAACTCCTCCTCCCATGATGGACAAGAAAAGTGGTGAGGATCCCTTAGCATGACTTAATACAGTGACATGTTTGTGGAACAGATCCTTTATTTCCCTTACAGCAGTATTACTAGTATTTATCTATGTAAAACATTTCTACTCATTACACAATACAGTATGTGAATTGTAGGTTAAACATTTAGATTTTTACTCCTGTTAGACCTCCAATGCAGCCATATAATTATTTCCTTTAGGTGATAACCGCTCCCTGTCTCATACTGTATTCATAACTTGACACAGTATGCATAGCATTTTGCATGCTGATTAGTTTGTTTTGGCGCAGTCGCTGCATGATAATTACTTCCCGATAAGTGATATGGTTTTACATAATGAAGCACCATGTGTGCGGTGCAGCACAGACTGTCTGTACAAGTGGGTGAGAAGGAATAATAATGCTGATGATTATCTGTGATTTAGTTCCTTCTCATTTTGTCGAGCAGTTGCACATCTTAGTCAATTTTAGTTAGCTTGCCATTACTGTTGTGATTACTTGTAGTAGTAGCAGAAGGTGGAGGAGCATAGATTTTTCTTTATTGATTTTTTTTTTCCCCACAGCCAACGGCTTTCAGACCAAGGGCAGTGAGGGTGGTGTTCAGAGGAAGCAGCTGCCCTATTCAGTGGAGACTCCGTATGGCTTCCACCTGGACCTGGACTTCCTCAAGTATGTTGATGATATTGAAAAAGGTAACACCATCAAAAGGGTCCACATCCAGCGCAGGGTCAAAGGTCCACCCAAGTTCAGCACTCTGCCACGAAATTTCAGCCTCCCTGGACATGGGGTCAGACCTCCAGCCAAAGACAAAGACACCACGTGGTCTGGGACATCCACCCTGGGACCCAAGCCTAAATCACGGGTGACAGAAGTCCAACAGATTTTTGACTTCAGGGCGAGTGATGGAGGATCTACTAGCCAGAGCATTAGGGGCACAACTGGTCTAGGAACTGGCTATGTTCCTCCTAAGCCCAGAGATGAAGTACCTGCAGGAGCTCGGATTGTCGAAGAGAAGTCAGCGACAATCCAGAGTCGACCAAATCTGCTCAGAGCGTCTAGCATGCCCATCACCCTACAACAACGAAAAGGCTCTGACTCCAGTAGTCCAGACCGAATTGTGGGAACACCGGAGAATGGCTCAACGGAGAATGTGTTCCGTGCGTCACCAGACATAACAGAAAGACGATGCGTTCCCCAAGATCGGACAGGACTTCACCAGCAGATCACAGTGGCACTGAAACGGGTCAGGGAATTGGAGGAACAAGTGAAAACCATCCCAGAGCTAAAGGCTCAGATCTCTTCACTGAGGGAGGAGAGAGAGAAGCTCCTGCTTCAGCTTCAGGCTCAGGTGCAAGCCACTTCATCCTCTACACCACCCCCAATTTCTGAAGCTGGGACACACACTCAACCACAAGGACACAGGACGTCACAAGAGTTTAAGTTAACTCTGATGACTCAACCCACTGGGGGTTTAGAAGCTCCACAGAGTCAGCCAGAGAAGCCAGTAACAGAGAAAGAGAAAGTAGATATGACAGAGAATAGCAGAGTGTTACAAAAAGAAGTTGAGATAAATCAGGAAGTCATGAAGAGTTCCCCAGGTCAGGGGAAAATGTGTCGAATGTCAGAGCAAGGAAAGGAAGAAAAAACAGCACTGTCAGAAGAATCAGACAAACAAAAAGAGACATTAGAGAGTCCACTGGAGCATGCAGCACAAAAGCTATCACGGGATATTGCAGGACAAGAATTAATATCACTCAGGGCGGCTATAAAAGATGCAAAGATTAGTAGTTGTCAAGATGACAGCACAGCAGAAAGAGGAAAACCTGAGAGTGTTCGAGAAGACAAAGAGAGTGCCCAGACTTTGCAGGAAAAGTTAATGATACTTGAGGCTAAACTTGCTCAGGCGACTGAAAAGCTGGACAGAACTAGTTCTCTTTTGAAAGAGCAAATGGAGGAGAACAAGCTGAAGGAAGAGAAAATACTACAGCTGAGTGAAGGAATGAGAGTAGAGGTGTGTTCTCCAGAAGCAATTCTCAGGCCAAGAAGAGAGAGCATTGACACAGGGACAGTAACAGAGAAAATAGATGTTGCCAACCAAGAGACAGAGACGGAATCTCCTACAACAGTAGATCAGGGAACAGATACAGAGAAAATCAGTATTGAAGTATGTGTGCCCATACCAAGAGCTGGAAGCATAGATCAAGGAACAGAGACAAGTAAAGTTGAACCTCATGACCAGGTGACAGAGATGGAGGCAGAAGTAGCAGCTCTGATGCCACCAAGACCCAGGGCCAACAGCATGGAACGGAGCACAGAAACTGAAAGGGTCATCACTCAAGATCAGATGACAGAGACAGCAGTGGCAGAAAGAGTTAATCAAGTGACAGAAACTGAGAGAGAGGCAGTGACAGACCATCCAATGAGACCGAGGGCCAGCAGTGTCGACAGGGGGACAGAAACAGAGAGAGTGGACACTGTGGACAGGGTGACAGAGACGGAGGCAGCACAGAGGACAGACCAGCAGACTGAAACAGAGGCAGAGAGACGGCAGGACAACAATCCAACCAGAGATGCAGGAACGGAAAGTCAAGCGAGAGAAAGTGCAGAGAGTCAAAGAGTACAAGAGGTACAAACTGTGGTCAGTGAAACAGCGGAAGGTGGGGAGTTAAATGAAGGAACACAAAAAGATAGTGGGGTAAGTGAAGGTGTCATGGTGAAAGTAGAAATGGAGAGTCCAGTAGTAATTGTAGAAACTCTAGTTGAACCTCCTTCAGTTTCAGTCACTGTAAAACAAGATGAGATGGGTGTCGTTTCAGCAGCAGTAGAAAATGCAGAATCTGACACTCAAAAGAAACCTGAACAGATTAAATCAGAAATAAAAGAAGTTATACCCCAAAAGGTAGATGTCACAGACACTACTGTCTCACACCAAGCTGAACTGGATACAACAGAGAAGAAAAAAATTAAAGAAAGTGACGTTGTATGTGCAAAAACCAAGGACGTTGTGCCCACTGACACTGTCACAGTAGCAGAAAACACAGCAGTGAAAACAACAGCTCCTGTAAGACCTCAGAGAGGACGCAAACCCTCAGCAGAGCAGCCTCAACCTTCGCCTTCTCAACTTCAGACTGCACCTGTACGTCCTCGAAGGGGATCCAGTGAAACTCAAGCTCAACAGCCTCAACCTCAGAAAGCAACACCGTCCCAAACGCAGGTACTTGACTCACCTCGGCTGGAGGCTCAGGCAGCATCACTCTCAGAGCCACAGCAAGCCACTTCTGTGCCTCAGGTTGAAGACCACACTTTAGAAAAAAGGTCTCCTGGGGTGTCTAGTGAAGAACAAACTGTATCACAACCTCAGACTAAGGCTCCGAGCCCAACTCCAGCCTCCTCTGAAGTCTCAACCAGGCCAAAGTCTATTCAAGCGCAAACCTCTACAACTCGACGGGAGTCAAAAGAGGTTAAAGCACCACAGAGAGGGTCCAGTCTGTCGCAGTCTGCCACCCAGAAACGACCAACTCGACAAGGGTCACATGAGGTCCAAGCTCAATCCCAGGGCTCCCGTAGACTTTCGAGTGAGACTCAACCACACAAAGATGCCAGTGAGACACAACCACCGCGTCGGGGCTCAAGTGAGGCAGCAGAGCGCCGTGGCTCGGGTGAATCCCAGACTCCTCGTAGAGGCTCCAGTGAGTCACCGACCTCGCCTGCAGCTTTGGGACAGGTCGTAACCCGGCTAACAGGGCTGCTGGGGGAACAGTGGGCACAGCTGGGGAGCAGCGCCGGGGCTCAACAGACGGCCACGCAGCAGGAGAGCCCCAGCACACAGAAACAGACAGCAGGGAAAAGAACAGAGGCAGGAAAAGGAGCATCAACCAAGCCAACAGGAAAAACAGTCCCTGCCTCAACAGCAACAGGGAAGCCAGCGGGGAAGCCTGGTCCTTCCAAAATGAGCTCGATTCAGAGTCAGCTGGTCAGCTCCCTCAGTGTCCTCTCTGCCTTCTACTCCCCAGGACAGAAAGCTGCTTCCAGCAAACAACAAGAACAAGGTAGGCCTGTGGTGTCGTGGTACATACAGTACATTAAACATTTCTGCAGTCACGTGTCTCACATAAAATCAATTGTAATAGACTGACTGAAGGCTTGGCATTCTCAGATTTATTAAAACACATTTACAGAGTTCAATGTTATTATAATTAAAGGTTAACTGATGGAAAACTAAATATTATAGTTTGGGGCTGGAAAAAGTCAAACTGAAATTCAAAAACAGACAAAATGTTTGACACATATAAACTGGATAACTGTTGACTGAACATCTAAGCCAAAGCCTAAATGTGTAACGAATAAATCTGGTTCTCTGAATATCAAATAGAAAAGTATGTAATTATTGAATCAATAAATCTTAAGCAATTATATAAAAAAAGAAAATTATATGGATGCATTTTTTTCCCCCGTCTGAGTTGGAAATTCTGTCATTACTGATAGTTTGTACAACCTCCAATTCAACAGTTTGTTTGTTTTTTGATAGCTAAATACATATTTTTATCCATGCAAACTCAATATGACCTACTGCCTTTGACCTAAACTAAGAAATCTGTCGGGACATGTTTCACTGTGCACAACTTGTTTTCTATGAATAGCCATATTTACTCATCTCTGTAGGTCATTTGGACAGGTGACTGTGTTGTGTAGGGTCTTAGATCAAGTGTGGAAATGAGTCCAGCACAGTTCTTGGCTGTTAGACACACGTATAATAAAAAAAAAAAAAAAAAAAAAAGAAACAAAAAGGTGGTTTAAGCTGCTGTGTTCCAGAGTATTTATGTTATGTTTACCTGAACTTGAAACCAAAGGGGATGGGATGATGATATATCATTATATATACATAACTGACTATTTGTATTTCAAATTCAAGATGTTTGTCCTCTATAAAGACAGATGGTGCATTGTGATGTATCTGATCCAAAGTGAAGCCAAAATATGCTTAGTTTGTCTAGTCTGCTTAGTCTAGACACATCTAATGGTACCAGCTGTCATTCACCACTATTTATATCCCTCGTCACTGAAAAGACCTTCCATCACACCCTGAAAACAGATCCATGAGGACCTGCAGGAGTTTTGTTTCCTCTCAGACCTCTTGAGTGACAGTATGCTGAAAAGTGGAAATGGAATTCCTCTTTACAGGAGTTGAAAAATTCTATATACAGTAGTGGCCAAAATAATAAGAACGCCTGACAGATCTGAAAATCGTGACCTTTTTTTGCCTCCAAAACATGATTTCATTTTATAACGTTCGTGAAACATGCAGATGGTTGCTCTGAGATGAAGCGAGTCCTACTGTTTTATCCACTTATAACTTTTTTATGTAATGAGCAGGATAGACCTTGTACATTCAACAGAATCACACCACCGTGTCCTAAGACTCATCATCGGTTTCATCACACCTGACAGTGGTTACACAAGGAATTTGTCTTTTTCTGTGAAGGAACATTTGTTTTTTATTTTTATATGTGTATTGTTATGAATTTGACAGTTTATTTTTGATCAGTATATTACAGCAAAGAAATGGACAGTTTTTTTGTGCATTACTGTCATGGAACAGATAGATTCCTTTTATTTTTTATGTGGATATTAATGTCATGAAATGGACAGAGTTTTTGTTTTTGATATGTGCACTATTACTTCTACGAAAAGGACAGAGTTTACTTTAATGTGAATTACTGTTGCAAATGGACAGTCTATCCTTAATATGTATGGGAATTTTGTGTTTTGTGCATGTGTGTCAGAATTTAGTCTGGTGTGTGTAGGATTTTTGAGTTACTTATGGGATCTGACATAGGACTTTAGGGTAGGCTGAAGGATGGGGTAAGGGGGCGGAGATTTTAAGTTAAACTTCAGGCCACTCCTTTTCGAATGTTGGAATATCTTTTATATAATCCTTTTATTGTTTGGTTTTAATGCTAATTCGAAATAAATAAATAAATATTCACCGGTGGATGTTAGTCAGTGCTTGTGAAAGGCCATGATTTCCCACTTTCAGTGTTATAGTCAAGAACACAGACATACACTAGCACATACACACATAAAAATGAACACTTAGTTACGGTACACAGGTGAATGGATTGTTAAGCACAGACCTTTACACTCTCACTCTCACTCTCTCTCTCTCTCTCTCTCTCTCTCTCTCTCTCTCTCTGTTCTTTTTATGGCCAAGGAGTTCAGAATCACTCTGCTATCACACACACATATGTTCATAGTTCACATAAAGTTCACTGCGGGAGCAAAGCATGGGAGAGTGCTTTTAAGTGTTTTGTCTGCCAAAATATTCTGTATGTATTTTCCCAAGGATTTCACAGTTTCTTTATAGTCGCTGGCTACATTTCTAACATCTGATATCCTCTTCCTAAACCTTTTTACCTCAAATTACGCAGGAGTTTTGCAGAAACACATCAGGAACCTTTGCTCATTCCAGTCATCAGAGACAAGTTGAGCTTTGGAGATTTGTACAGATTCATGCAACATGTTTTAGGGAAGGTTAAATCACGTTACACTTCTTTTTTTTTCTGTTATTACCAAGAGGATGTATTAAAATGCAGGCTTTGTCCAAAACTTCCCTCGTCTTTGCTGATTTCCTGTGAGAGATACTGGATCTAAAAGCATCATTCTTCTTAGATGGTGGTTGCAGGGATCTTTTCAGCTGGTGGTTTTTGGCTCAAAGCCACATCCTTGTGTCCCTGCATAAAACATGACAGAGCCTCAGCACCTTGTCTGCTTTTAAGCACAACTAAGCAGTCATACTGGGCTTGAAGCCAGTGGGAGTCAGCAAAATACCCATGCAGAATCAATTATAGGGTAGTTACATACATAAGTAGGCCTGACAATGTCAAGGTTGTATGTTGTCAATAGGGCTTATATGGCGACCTGTGCCCATATTGCCCTGGAAATATTGGATGGTCATGAACTGTGGTTGCAGGGGTAAAGTGTCACTAACTGTCAAATGAGCCGATCCAGGTGATTGTCTTGATAGGAAGTCACTAATTTATATATAATAATTTTTATGCGAAAAAGAAAATGTAGTGTCATGAAAAAGAAAATGTAGTTTTTTTTCCCCACTCAGAATGTATTTGTTACAGCTTCTTTTCTGTTCTGAGTATTTGCATGCATTATTGTCCATATTAAAATCCACAAATGTCAGATTCATTTTTCTCACTTTTTGTCCTTCTTCATCTTTCATCTTCTACTCTGTTTCTCCTTCTCTGTATCCCCCCCTCACTAGGCCTCAAATCTATCATGAAGAAAAATGGCGTTGCTGACAAACAAGGGAACAAAGGCACCAAGAAAAACCTCAAGTTCGTCGGGGTGAATGGAGGGTAAAATCTTTATTTTAATCAACATCCAAATCCATTTGATTAATGAGTTTATGTGGCACGTGTTGCACATTTTTACATATTTGCTTGAAAATGCTTGAATTTCTACAAGGGGATTCATTTTTAGATTGTGTCATAATTGCAGAGTAATTAGATGTGACGTTTTCTGATTTAATTTTTTTTTTAATCTTCAAGAACAGGGATTACTAGTCTTTATTCGTCAAGTTTAGCAGGGCTTCAAGAGGATTAGCCAGTCTAGTTCGGCAGCTGTAGGAAATTACTCCAAGTAAATCCTGCAAAGTGACATCTGTGTATTGTTTAACCTGTAGAAACTGTACACGAAAGCAAATACAAAGCAATAAACCCAGGTGTTATCTTCTCATTGTGTTAAATAATAGAATGGCAATTTAATAATGAATGAATGAATGATGTCTCGTGTAAACAAGACACCAAAAAGTAATACAAGCCAGTTTTGCAGTTGAGCAATAATAGTAACATGTAAAGTAAATTTATCAATCGATCAATATTTGTACAGTTTTGATTATTTAAAATAGTTGCTTACATGTTCAATAAAAGGACAGTCAGTATATACAGCACTGTACGAAAGTTTTAAGCCACCTTTGCTGGTTTAGTAAAGTTCTAATGACTACACGTATATATTTCTCAGTCTCTGTATTAAGATCCAATCTGGACATATGTGAAGTATGTACAACAGGATAAAAAACTAAAGTTTCAGGGTAAAAACTGCTTCTATAAACCAAATTGGTACACTGTAAAAAGTAAAACATGAATCAACTTAAAATCATTTCTTCAGTCGGTCACACATAAAAAATTAGTTGCGTGAACCAAATTAATTACATTGAATATAATTTAATTTGGTTCACTCAACTATTTTTTTTTTTATGCGTGGCCGATTGAAGAATTAAAAAAAAAAAAAAAAGTTGATTCATGTTTTACTTTTTACAGTGTAGTATTTACTGAGACCTCCCTTTGTACTTAACATGTCTGTAAACTTTTTTTTTCCTCAAATAAGCATCAACGGTATATCAGCATAGGACATATGAACTAGTCCAAGGCAGAACAACACACACAAACATCAAAACCCACCCAAGAAAAGAAAAGAAAAGAAAAGAAAAGGGGGCACCCAGTTAGACTCACTTTTATAATGATAAAAAGAAATTTAAATAAAGATTACAGTCTGATGCATAATGGTTGCATTAACTGTCTGTTTTTTTGTAAATTGTTATATGAGACCAAGTGTCACTGCAAAGATGAGGACAGAAATGAAAAAAAAGAGAAGGAATGAAGAAGTCTACAGGAAGGGGATGCCTTGAATGAAATTTACAAAAGGGTTCCAAGTTAAAGTGAAATCCCTTTGCTTTTTATGTATTATGTGTCTATAAATCTTTTGTTCAAACAATATGAGATTTATTGTATTGATTTTCTGATGTTTTATACCATGTCAGTTATTTTAAATTGTGTTCCGTCTTGTCATGGGGTCAGGGGTCACACTAAAAACAGCTCATTTAGTTCAGTTTTATTGTGTCTTTTAGGCTGCACGGATTTTCCCTGTTTTTAAGTAATACATGAGTGAATGCATGTGTGTATGAGTAATGCAGTCGTGGAAAGAAGTATTAGACATTCAAAAGTAATCAAAAACAATAGTTTTGCAATGCAGTCCTAACTCCTGTGTGTATCATGTGACTAAAACAGACAGAAAAGAAAACATGGGATGTCTAAAAGCACTGTTTTTATCAGTACAGTGACATAGATATTGATGTAAGAATTGAAGTGATTTTGGTTTTTATCAAGAAAACATGGAAAATGGATAGATATCAGCACTGAAATTAAACTACTGTGAGCTACTTTTGTTATTATATTTGTCCAAATATTTGTAAAATATACGTTCAGTTGTACCAGGCATTAAATTGAACAAGAAATTGAAGAAAATGAAGGTAGTCTAATATTTTTTTTCTGCGGCTATATGCTCATGTCAACCCTGCAAAAACAAAGCTAAAGGTGGCCTCAGACTTTTGCATAGGACTGTGGTTATAATTCGTAAATATAGTAATAAAAGCTAAAAAAAAAATCTCCAAGAGGAATATAGAAAATTATAATTGATAAATATTTACTCATCCTTGCATTTCAAGCAGCACTATTGTACATTTTAGTCCTGCTGATAAAATACTTTAGTACAAATGGATTAATGCTAATTTCTGTCAGGTTTTTAGATAGTTCAGATCATATGTTAGTAGTAGTTTTAGTCGTTTTTTGTTACCTTAAATCATTGTCTAATGTCAAGTGCAAGTGAAGTGAATGTGTCCCACTCGTACGCTGTTCGTCATCTAGGCTCATTTGACACACTGCCCCAGGTTTGACCTCAATACTGTTACTCCAAGTGTGAACCAATACATGTATTATGCATTATGTGATGTGTGTGCGTATTTTTTGTCAGGGTTGATGATACCGCCGTGTTTTGTTCAAGTGCGCTTATGTCAGCACTACCGAATCCCGATCCAATGTGTGTTTTGTCTTTGGTTGTGTGCTTGTAAATGCGGATGAATTTTTAGCAGGCAGATGGAAGAACAAAGACATGTCTCTAGGCAGGGAGATTATTCTTTCTGACTGGTGCATCACTAGTTACTGTAGTTGCCTGACACAGTTTTAACATGAAACACCTGTAAACACACACACACATTTTTTTTTTTATTACGTCAGAGGATGTAGTAGTGACTCACTCATTGCATCAGAAGAATTGTACTGGAGGCTTTATGTTATTGTATTGTTGGTTGAGTCATAACCAACTGTAATCAATCTAAATATGTCTATTTTCTGATTGATGAAAAGAATACGCCATGCTCATGAGTCAAATTCATCATCAGAATACCCGTGATTAGCTGGAAAGACGAGATGAGATGCATTTACAGACGTAGGAATCTATACTTATAGACTTCTATCACTGTGTCTACAAATGAATTAACCCATAAAGGCCCAAACATCCACTAGAGATCAAAATGATTTATTGATCTGAAAGGTTTAATACCTGCTGATCCACTAATCCTATCTATACATGAAAAAAATTGGTGTAAAACAGAGTTTTTCATCTTTTCATGGTCATCAGATATGACCCAATTGGACGTTCAGAGGCTTCATAGTCACCATGGAAACACTATCATCTTCTACCACATTGACTCACCAGTAAAAGCCATTGAGTTTGGTCAGTGACAGTGGATGGAGACACTTATTTATCTTCAGTTCATGATATATTTTGCAGAAAAAGATACTTTTTGACTTTCACTTCTCTCCATTTTTGATATAATAACTCTCAACTTTAATATGAGCTTTAATGACCATGTACATGATCAGTGACCCTTATATTGTGTTCACTAATTCACAGACACCAACAGAATCCACCACATTTTAACAGAAAGAAACCTGGAGCAGACCCCAACTCTGGAAGATGGACGTTTGACATGACCAGTTGGGATTAAAAAATTGTGTGTGGGGGGGGCGGCACATGGATGCACAGCCAACTGACCTGTAGCTGTTAAAAACTAGAACTGCTGTTGCTAGTGTGTGTGTTTGTGTGTTGTGGGACACATTGAGCCATGTTTGATCAACCCACAGCTTTTAAGTTATGCATGCAGCAGCCAGTATTCTTTGCTGGGTCATATTTGACCCATAACACCACAAATGTCACTTTTTTTCTTTTTTAAAGACCTTTAAAATTGACTAAAATGGTGAAATTTTATTTTGTTCCATTAAAATAGTTGTGTCTGAGGATTAGATGAAGCCTTGTTCCAGTATAAAAAAGCAAATTGTACTTTTTATATACCTAAACTTCTCTTCAGAATTAATTTCACCCTTAACATAACAGTAGGGGTAAATTAAGTAGAGGAAAATACCTGATTAATATACAAAAAAATGCTGAATACAGAGCATAATATTAGAGAAGATATTATGAATATCTAAAAAAGAAATGGATCAATCTGTTTTTTTAAGGTGCTTGCTAGGAGGGGTGGTAAAATAGATAATTGATTAATCGTGATTATGTTATTGATGAATATGACTCGATTATTCAATTTTCAAAATCTTTTTTTTCCCCATTATTTTATTTTGAAAAACTGATCCCGCGGCCACCAGAAGTTATGTGACGCGTGCGTGCCCAGCACCGCTAGAAAATGAGCAGTAGCTAGCAAGCCACAAATTCATCCAGCTCCATCTACGCCAAAAGCTAGCATGTGGATAGATTTTGGTTTTCATGGCAGGAGCTAAAAAAAAAAACTGTAAATAAGCTACAGTGAGTTCTACCTCTAAAGGAAATAAGCTTTTCATTTAATCGTTGACATGATTGTGTGAATAATCTGGTCATTGTAGACCACTGATAGAATTTATTTTGTTGAGTTCTTCCTCAATAAAAGAGAAGTTAAGGAATTCAGCAACTGACTGCTTTTAATTTAATGGTGCAATAACTACGGTATATTTTGGATTAATGTTGTCAAATGGAAAAACAATAATCAGTAATCGAGAATCGGTAATCGAATCGGCACCTCATTAATCAAACTGAGAAATTGGAGAGATTAACCACTCTTACTTGCTAATTTTAGCTGCACCCGATTTGATTCGATTAATGAGTTGCCGATTCGATTACCAAGTGATTTTCGATTATTAACGATTCCTAACTACCGATTATTGATTTTCCATTTGACAGCATTAACCCAAAATACACCATAGTTATTGCACCATTAAATTAAATGCAGTCAGTTGCTGAATTCCTTAAAGGTATTGTAGGAGATCTTGGAAAAAACGGTTACAGCAATTCAACACTAGTGAGATTTTGAAAATATACACTCCCTCCCTCCTTCTTCAGCCCACCCCTCGAAACCATGCCTTCATGATTCATGAATACATGAA
>JAQQZY010000020.1:5438635-5454933 GCA_030068375.1 Ostorhinchus rueppellii | reverse complement strand
AACTCAACAAAATAAATTCTATCAGTGGTCTACAATGACCAGATTATTCACACAATCATGTCAACGATTAAATGAAAGGCTTATTTCCTTTAGAGGTAGAACTCACTGTAGCTTATATACTGTTTTTGAGTTCCTGCCATGAAAACCAAAATGAATCCACACGCTAGCTTTTGGCGTAGAATGTTTCCATAAGAGCGCATACAGTCAGCTATGCATCCCAGCAAACATTTGGGCAGATTGACAAGTTGAATTTTAAGCCCCGCCCAGGTGTTGAGTTTCGCTGCTGCTTCAACGAACAGGTGATGTCCACACACTGGTCATGACTGAACTATTCAACATGCTTTGTGTGATCATTGGCAGAACTCATAATGAGTAGATGTAAATTCTCTGACGACTGGCTCATAAATCCCAAATATAAAGACTGGTTGGATTTTTTTTTTTTTAACCAAGACATCTGGAAACTGGGGTCTGGACAAAATATGGAACTTTGAAATTTCATATGTGTAGGAACCCTGTTTATATAAAGCTCATTATGCTGCAGTTTAACCGGCCTCGCTCACTTGAGATTGCATTGGGTTGTATGTGGCCCCTGAGCTAAAATGAGTTATTGATCCTAATTGTCCTGTTTACATGTTCTGGTTTTCTCAACATTCCGCAGTATTCCTGATTTTCCTGCTTGCACGAGGTTCTAGTAACGGGCATTGACTCCTGCAAATCAAGGAAATTAGTACACCCCCCCCCCCTTTTTCTTACATTCCTGAGCTTCACTGTTTTATGACCTGTTCCCCTTTACTCTGTTTTTTCAGATCTGTGGTGAGGTCTGTTCCTTCCTCCCTCGTTTAAAATGATCTGCAAACATACCATAACAACCTCTACCCTGAAAAATAATGAATTATCGGGGCTTTTGTAAGGATGTGCTGCCTTGTAAGCACACAGAGGTTACAGTATTAAGTAACACAAGATGGTCGACTGGGCTGTTCTGGTCAGTTACTGTTACTATCACTCTCTCTGTATTTAACATTAATTGATTAAATGCAAAACTGAGATGATGGTATTTATAATGTGACTGGGAGCAATGTTTTCTAAGTTCTATTTTTAAGCATCTGCCCACATTAGAAACCCGGACTACTGTTTGTGTTTCTCCTCTTCGGATGGTCTAACCTGTCTTTGCTCTCCCTTGAGCTCCTGTGGAATCCAGGGAATGCTATGCCCCTTAAACACCTCTCATAGAGTGTGTATGTGTGCGTCTAAAAATAATCTTGAATCAGTGGCATTCAATATAACCTTTATCTGATCATTGGTCTCACAGAGGCTCCTTTATGATACACCCCAGTGATTACGCCCACACTACATCAGCAACCTCCACCATGTTAAATATATCATCAGCATTCATTACTGGACAAGGCTGGGTTTTGTCCAAGGTTGCGTATGCGAGTTTGCAAACAAGCCTATGGGTTTTTATGTATATGTTTAACTATGTGAAGGATGTTTTGGATCTGTGGGTCAAAGTTACGGTACACAAACATCTTTTCATCTTGTGCATGAGTTCCAGACATGAAAGATCTGTTAGTATTTATTCTACCCTGACCTATGTTGACGTTCAACTCTACTATTAGATTTGCCTGCTTAAATGTGGTGTTTGGACATTTAATTTCATGTGCTTTCTATTTAGAGAAGAGACATTACATAAATATTTTTAACTAAATTTCTGTTTTCTTGCCTTTGAGGTCATTCACCACAGGCCAGAATATGCCTAAGGCTTTCTTCAAGATGATTTCAGTGTCTAAGCTTTGGCATGTATGCATACTCCTGCTTGTTTATATCCTCTTCCAGCTATGAAACAACATCCAGTGAGGAGTCTAGTGGAGATGAAAAGACAAAGATTGATGTGGAGGAAGAAGAGGAGGACAGCTCAGAACCTGAGGTGGAGAAAGAGACAGAGCCTCAGCCATCAGAAAAGCCTGACGAGGCAGCAGAGACCCAGGGGAGGGATGGTGACGTCCCATCAAGGGGAGAGGGTGCTGTGGCTGTGGAGAAGGAGAGTGAAGGGGGCCTCCTGGATCCAGTGGGAGGCCAGGGGCTCCTTGAGGAACAGGCTGAAGGGTGAGACGACACACTTGAGAATACTTGTTTATTTGCTGACAAAGGTCTGTCAAAATAAACCAGCTTCAAACTTCTTTTGCAGGCAATAGTTTATAGAAAATTCTTAATCTGATGTAACAGTGCATTATGTAAAACCACTGCATTATATAATAACTTTATAAACTTTACTTTGTTATGCAATATGTATCACAGTAAATATAAAACAAAATGCAAAGTGCAGATGTCTTCATCTGGATGTTGTATTTTTAATAGTTCACATTTATTTACAAATCATTTGAAATATGCATGCAACTTGTATTCATAATTTACAGCACGATATAATTTTGTAAAAAAGGTAACCCCAGAAGCTATTCATATCAATAAATGTAAACGGAAGCCCAAGACATTAAGATAATAATCAATAATCAAAACTAGAAGAGCACTCAGAGCGCAAACCTCCACCAAGGCAGTGTTTGTACTTTCTTCCACTAGATGAAGCAGAATGTTCAGGTGACCTCATGCCCTATCTCCCAATGATAAAGAAACCTTTAAAAAATTCATGGGTCCAAATGGTGATCTAGATCACCACCAAAATTTAATCACTTATTCCTCTTCCCATTTCTAACAATTCCTGAAAATTTCATCCAAATCCGTTCAGAACTTTTCAAGTTATTTTGAACACAAACAAACATGAACGCTGGCAAAAACGTAACCTCCTTGGCGGAGGTAATAAAGAAAAACTTCCACACCTGTGCTGTGAATCCCTCTAATAGCAACATAAAAGTGGTAACAAGACATCCCATCTGGCATATTTCCATCTTACAAACACTGCTGAAATATTATGTCAAAAGTCAACCTGGAAAAAAGCCATTCACTTTTTATTTCTAGCAGGTTTTCACTACGGCAGCATTCTTTTGACAGTACGTCTCAAAAAGAGCTCCAGCTTATTACCCTCATCCTGCAAGAGTATTGCAATTGGGTCTAGCTGTCTGCCTGAATGTACGTCTGTATGTCTGTCCTCACCTGTAACTCACAATCCAGCTGAGCTTCAGCACATTTTGACTTGCTCAACATTTTGGAATTTTGGAAATATCTCTCCACTGCTGGGCACTTTTTGACATTTTTCTCACTTTCTCATGAATGAAGGCAGGTATTGCACACATCCTGCACGGCAATATCTAATAACATGATTGATGTTTTGTTGATCCCAAAGGGGAGCCAATTTTAATTTCTAATTTCATCATATTTAATGGCTGTTTAAAGTCAGTATGATGACATTGCCACTGAAATTTCATCCAAGTAAGTAAAAAAAATATTTAAAAAAAATATTAATCTCCATTGAGAGTATATTTTAAGGGACACCTACATTATTCAATGTAAAATAAATAGCTTGCTTTAAGTGGAATGACTCAGTATGGTGGAGCAGCTGCTACATTTGCTAAACATGCCACTCTCATTCTTGATACTAACTTTTAAGATGCGAGACATTACATAATGAGGAGAAAAGTATTGAGCATTAAGACTCCAAAATGCAGGAATTTTTATATTATGAAGTAGAAATGTATGATATTTTGTTTTTATTAGATAATCTACCGTTTTTATTTGACACATCATTACATCTGTGCTCAAGGTTTATTAAACCACAAGTTACTGCGGCAACAATCCCAAGCAATTAACCTTCTAAACACCATAGAAGGTTTTTCCCATCGAGATAACAATATGTCTCGTTATGTCAGCTCAGAACAAATGAGTGTTTTGTATCCAGCTGCAGCCTACATATTGGTGATAAATAACCCTTAAATATGCACCTCACGTCCACGTACACATACGCTGAAATCCAATTAACACACACTCGTACCAACTCACACTGTACAATCGCTTATCTTGTACAGACTGGTCACACACATACACTGTAAGCCTCTGCTGTATAAGATATTCACAGTAAAAGAACGCGCTTTTCACATTTATTACAGTACAAGACAAAACCACACACACAATGCACTCGCACACTTCTGCTCTCGTTATAATAGAGGTCTCAGACAGCCGCACAAGCACATGGACTCGCGCACTTCTTTTAAGTGCCGGGGTCTGAGACAAAAACCAAAGGAGCAGCGGTGTTTGTGTTCTCAGTCACCCAATGATTACTTATCTGTCTCAGGTATGTGGATAGGGCTGAGGGCCAGTGGGCCAGACCGTAGATGGGGCCTCAGGGAAAGAGCAGGACTTGTATTAATCCATCTCTCAGCACCTGTCTGTTCATGTGTAGGTACTTGAACATGTGTGCATTACAGCATGAGCACAGTGAGAGCATGTTCCTGTCAGCTGGAGATGTACATGATGGCTGTGTATGATGGATGAGACCTGCTGCTGGACGGCACTCAGACAGTGCATCAGTATCAAGTGTTACTATCATTTGTGTTAAATCACCAAATAATGCGTGAGCTCTGAAGGCCCCTCGAGGCTTCTTTTAACTTTTGTTTTCAACTCAGGCAGAATTTACCCAAAAGTCAAAGTGGTTGTCTCTCAGCCATGTGTTGCCCAGACTTGATGGTATTTCCACATTAATCCTTCAAGAAGCGAAGAATTCAATAGAAAGAGCAGATGTGAAGTATAGTGTGAGGCTCACATGAGGTTTTTGTTTTAACAGATTGGTTTTCTTAAAGCCCCTCACACAAGGAAATTGAAAAGACAAATGAGTAAGCAGCAATCTTCTTAAAACATTCTGGATATGTTTTGCTTTTGTTTTGTTTACAGGCATCAGGTTGACAAAGGGTTTATAGATGCCTGCCTCTATGTAAAGGATCGCATGGAAGAGGTTTCATCCCCGGATAAAGAAATGGTAAGAACATGAGCTGTGGAAATTCAATCTTTTACATAACGAAATGATGACAGATTTGATTCAATGTCTATGTTAAAGATAGGGTAGGAGATGTTTTCCTGAACCATTTTTGATTATATTGCTTAAAATCCCCTCCACACCCTGATTACAAACAATTGATTAAATGCTCCAACACAAAAATTTTAAAAAATTAAGTCACCTGTGGAATGGACAGGACTGAAAAAACACACTCCAATCATTTTAAGTGGCCCATCAAAATGATTGATTGGTGATATGTCTGTCAAACTTAACTGCCATTTGTCCCTCCCCCCTTCCACCCTTTGCGTGAACCTCTCTTCCTACATGAATCACACTTGAGGCTTGGAATTGATGCTACACAGTGCTTGTAAACCCTCAGGTACAAGCATTGCGCATTCCAGTACTCTGGAGGCGTGGCTTTTGGAGGAAGTCTGAAAAATTAAGTTTGGACTTTTGAATTGTGTGTTTTCAAAATGTAACTTGCTCAAACTGCTTTTCCAGTATCCCCTACCTCACCTTTAAAGATTGTTTATACATATCAAATTTGTACTTTGGTTACATTTGTTATTTTTAACTAGAAAAATGATACATTCATTACAGGAAAAAGCCAGTTTCTGAACTACTAATTAAAAAAATATGCTTTCATAGGGAAAACGCTTCATATTCTTTGCTCATGTTCTTTCCAAGCTATGACTTCAATAAGGAGAATAATGCGAAGTAGTTTGGTTTATGGTGCTGTTCTTCAGGCTGAAAATGCAAGCCGCTCAACAGCCCAAACTATAAAATTGATGTTTAGGGAGCAATAAAAAAAATGGAGCCACTGGCAGCTTTTTCATTTATACCTTTTCCCCTCTTGCTCTGTTCTTAGCGCCAGGTTTTGGTGGTACTCTATCAGGAATGGTTTAGAGTCTCAAGTCAAAAAGACTCACAGGCCGATACCGTTAGATTGTACCTGCGACAGGTGGGTTTGACCACGCCCACCCTGCTGCCATACGTTGTTAATCTGACAGACGGAAATGGGAATATGGCGCTCCATTACAGTGTGTCGCATTCCAACTTTGCTGTGGTCAAACTACTGTTGGATACCGGTGAGACTCAAACACTCACAAAAAAATTATTCGTACATTATATTTTTGCATTATGAGAGACTGATCAATCATTTTGTGTGCAGGTTTGTGCGAGACAGATAATGTTAACAAAGCTGGCTACACACCAGTGATGCTGGCTGCACTCACAGCTGCTGACAGTCCTGATGATCTTGAGGTGGCCCAGCAACTCTTGAGGCTCGGAGACGTCAATGCACGCTCGAGACAGGTACTCTCGACTACCTCTGGGCTCTGCAGAATGGTTGGTCAAAGTTTCCTGTTATGCATTATATCTAATTGTATGTAAAGCACGTCACCGTTGCAAGCACAACTTTGCAGTAATACACCTAATATCAGCAGTTTTATGTTCTGAACAGCAAGGCCATCTTTTTTTTGGATACCAACCAAAAGCGATAGAAAAGAATGATTTTACACCAAGGCAACTTCACAGCTGCAGGTCACAGCAACTTAAAAATGTAGTTTATGCACAAAAACGATCGTTATGCATATTCTTGTGGAGGTTTTTCCACATTTTTTAGCTTATGTGGTTGTGTTTTAAATCATTTCTGAGGCATTAACATACTCTCAGTTGCGTTTACGGTTGTTTTCTATATCTTTTGCCACAGCCTCAGTTGGTGAAGTAGTATCGACGATTCTTTGTGCTCTGAAAGTTTGAAGTTTGGTGTATGGTTGATTTATGTTGGTTAAGGATTTTAGATAACTGATAGGGCATTCATAAGTGCTCCCTGAGGTGAACTTCAGAGTAATACACATTGAATCAGCAGTTTTTTAAATTCTGAACAGCAAGGCCATCACTTTTAGACACCAAGCATGATTAAAAAGAATGATTTCAGACTAAGGAAATTTTACAGCTTCAGGTCACAGGAACTTAAAAGTGTAGTTTAGGCTTTTTTTTTTTTAAAGCACAATAATTGCATCTTGCATTTTCATTTAAGTCTGTGTTAATTGCAGTTGTAACCCATATCCATAGATTTGTAGTTATCAGCACTTTAAACATTTGCATCATACGTCACTCTCCCTCGTCTTCCTCTGACTCTGCATGTCCCCTCATATGTCTCTGCATCTGCATGTCTCCTTATATATTTGTCTGCATCTTTGTATCTTCTCATATACTTGTCTGCATCTTCGTGTCCTCTCACCGTTTAATTCAGATGTGCTATATTTCTCATTCCCTCTAGGCAGGCCAGACCGCACTCATGCTTGCGGTGAGCCATGGCCGCGTTGCCATGGTGAAGCTGCTGCTGAGCTGTGGTGCTGATGTAAATGCTCAGGACCGTGAGGGCTCCACTGCCCTGATGTGTGCCAGCGAACACGGACACACACACATCACCCGTCTGCTGCTAGAGACAGGTCGCTGTGACACCAGCCTTAAAGATAAGGTATGGCGTGAAGTTTTCCTCTTAGCTGAACTGAAAAACTCATGAGATTATGTTGACATCCTCGAAAGGTCAACATTGTTTTAATAATCAATCCTTTACAGACGAGTACCTTCACATTTATTTTCCTTCACTTGTAAATGCATGTAATGTGCAGCATTTATTTGGGCTGCTGCTGCTGCTGCACAACCTGTTCTGAGTTGTGTTGCTTCACTAATGTTTTAATGTTGACCTGTTTCCTTAGTGTGTTGCAATCACAAGGTGGTGCAAGTATCAGAAATCAACCATAAACCACCAGAATTTCCCCTCCTTGTCCTCAAACCCTTAGCCCATTTCTTAAAATATCCTCAGTCCACAGCTGATTTGGCTGTTGCTTAACTACGTAGAAGACAAATATGAGGCTATAAAGACCTCTCTAAAACCTACAAATCAACCATATGTCTCTGGTAGGTAATTTGCTTTGTGAATCCATGACAACACATGATCATACTCTATATTTAGTGGCAGCGATGAGCACACATCCCAAACGGAGGAAATGAGATATTACAGTTAACAGGTTGTTAAAGAAAACACTCAGTACAGATCGTTCACACTGTTCGCAGACATCTGTCCTCCCATGAGACAAGGTCAGTAGACAGCTTGCCTCGTCTGCTCTTTTATGTTGTAATATCTAATATACAGTCATTGTTGAAACCAATAAATTGGAAACAGAGGGCACACTGCGGGAAATGATGCAGGAAGTCGCAAACAATGTCACTTTTTGTGAAGCATGTTGTTTGTTAAGTCAGCAGGGAAAATTTACAGTCGGGAGCCTTAACTGAGGCTTCAGTTTCAACCACATACCCCATCTCAAGCTATACTAGGATGCAAGTGCTATAATTTTGGAGAGATTTGTTTTTCTAAAGGCAGGTTAGTAAGAATGTTATCCACAAAGGCAGATGCAGATTTAAGGTATGCAGATTTAGCTTTCCAATATTGGGCTTAATGGTGTCTTCTTTCATTCAAATAAATGTGTAGGCTGTACAAAAAGTCAAAGATACCGGTGTTTAACCTAAAATTATCATTTCCAATTGTACAATACTAGTGTCATGGAACACACTGAACACATAAGGAATTATTTGCTTTACATTGTAAATGTGTTTTGAGTAAACTAGATAGATTTTAATATGTGGAGTAGATGTTTTGCCAAACATTAAAATTAGCTCAGTAATTATAGTGCACTTGTAAGCAGGTTAATACCTGCAAATATCCAAAGCTGTGACACAGTGTGTGAATGCAGGCTCATTAAGCTCAAGCTTCTGTAAAATGTGCTCTAAAAATGGACATTTTGGGTCAGATTTTGTGTATTTTTATTAAGTGTTTGTAAGTCAGTTAATGTCTTCCACATTATATCAAAGTGTTTCATGTTTCTTTTTTGTTTTGTTGTTTACTTTATTGGCATTATCAACAAAATACAGGCAATCAATGGTGCATAAGATTACCTTGACAGTAGCTTTCACCTTGTATAAATGTATATATGTATGAGATATGTATGTATATATGTACGAGATATCATACAATAAGAAAATGAATAAATGCAGCCTTTCATGTATACATCTTCCATGCATACAAGTGTACATTCCTTGGGATTACAGTGCAAAGATAAATGTATAAATGGACATTCCTATTATACATACTCCTATATTGTCCACATTTAGACATGCATATTACAGTTGCGATGAAACCTATATGTATATATTCACACCATCATATATATTACATCAATGGGAAGAGAAAAAACAAAAAAAAAACCCTGACGTAATCAACAAATGGAACCCACCTCCTTTTCAAAGTAGGGAGTTTTTTCAGGTTGTTTCCAAGGCTTTATCAAACAGTTGTAGTTGTAAGCCTTTGTTTGTCCTTGGAAAAATCAACATTATGGAAAGGTATTCAGGTGTTTTACAACACAACCATAAATGTTCCCAGAGATGTTTCAGTGCTTTTCCCCAGCTTTTTTTTTTTTCTTCTGGTAGCCAATTTCCTCTTATGGCAGAGAATTGAGGTCATACCATGGACACCGGTGGTATTCATTTTGGACACATTTGGTCATAGTATATAGAATGTAGTGAAACTGACTCATAGTATAACATGCAATGTGGCATTTGGCAATGATACAATATGATGTGAAATGTGCTTATATTAGTCTGAGTTTGCTTCCATTATAGGTCTGTGTACACTTAACTTTTATACATAGTTATATAAAGACAATTGTGCAAGCAATGGATAACAAGATAAACTGTAGAATTAGAAATGCTGCAGCTCTGGTTTGAGCGTTCTACAACAACACCTCTAGGTGTTCATGTATGTGTGATGGTTGGTGCTGTGGCAGCAGCAGAGGGGGGTGCTCCCATTCAGCCAACCTCCTGCTATAAAATAACACATCTCCCTCTGGGCTCAGAGATACTCGTTGTGTGTTTGTTCTTACTGATATGCCATGTCTTGTGTGCCTTGGAACACTTATTACACTTTAATTTTGTAACAGCCTACAAAACCTCCCCTGGTGTATAATTCAGCATTGGCTTATTATATTTCTGCTCAGTGGAAATGGCTTATCAGTGGGTATTTTTGTAGAATTTTGATGGGCAATTTGAGAATAATATTTTTCTGTCACAAGTGATTTTGGCATTTCAGATTCCAAGAACTTTGAGCTTAATATTGTTGGAAGAAATGTTTTGGAGGTAGTTTCATAGCAAGTGCAGCATTCATAAATGCATCTCAATGCTCAGTTTCTGGAGTGATATCATTAATCCAACACAACACTGCCACCATCAGGATAATAATAGTCACTGCAAAAATAGGTTTTTGGGTTTTTTTGGTATAGACTGATGTTTTCTCTGTCTGTTCCCCTCAGAATGGACAGACGGCCTTGTCGGTGGCAGAAGGAGCCTCCCACCAAGACATAGTTGAAGTTCTAAAGAGCCATGCATCTTCAGAACCCCCGTCTACCACAGACCTTCTCTGAGCCAGGCTGATCCTGTTGTCTTCTGCCACCGCTGAAGCCGGCCAACACCAACCCTCCCATTTCCAAGAAACCATTTCCCATCAACATACAGGGAAAAGGCTGAAACAATACTCTACAGGATTTACTCTGTGTGACCAGTGGAAAACATGGATATGCTCTGTTTAGCCTGAAACACAAATGGAAAGTCACATGCAAACCTCTGGAGCGTCCAATGATGTACGCCCATATTTTTTCTTCCACGTCTCTGCCAACATGCCCTGTGCATGTTTATGGATATGCTGCATCAACCACTCAGTGGACACACAAACAAGTGGGCTCGTTTGATTGATGAAATTTAAAAAATCTCCGTCGGGACAAAGTGTGATTGACGGGATCTTCAGTCGAGTGTGAATATGGAGTGAGAATATGAAGAGGGATGTAGAGTCTGGCAAGTGGATGGAGAGATGCTCTGATGAACTGCTGCTGTTTATCATCAACTAGCTCTTCAAGCAAAATACTAAGCACATGATCTACCTTGCAAATATATTAAATATGACATTATTTCTATTTTTCTTTAACGACATTGGCATCAGTCTTTTCATAATTGAACATAAGCCATTATTTAGAACGTAATGTATGTAGATCTGAACCATATACCATATAAAAACAAACTGTATTTTCTACCGCACTTTTTTATTGTGTTTGTGTAAATAATCCTCTACAATATCAGTGTCAAGAAGACACTGTATACATGTCCAAAAGTGAGAATTAGAAGATTAAATAATATACTGCGATTTATGGTCAAATTTCCCATCGCCTGGTGGACATTTGACATCATTCACTGGATTGTTTTTGCCATAGCAGTCATGTTTTTCACATCATCTGTGAAGTGAGAAAGTTGAAATGTTTCCATTGGATGTAAGAAATGATTTTTATAGCTAGAATATAACCACAAAATAGAAAGTCTTCTAAAAGGAAGATTGTATGTGTGGAAGGTGCTGCATGCCGATATACAGTTACTCCCCCTGCTGGCTGCCCTGTAGTACTAAAACAGTATGTTGTAATACTGTATGTTCTCATGATTAACATCTTTCTCCTTCCGTCTCCGTCCTCCAATTCCAGTCTAATGTATGTCTTGTCGCCTGCTTGTTCCAAACAAAATCATGTATGCAACTGCTACAAAATGCACAATGAATGTCAGGCTGGCTGTGATACATTCCAAAAAAAATAATGTAGCAAGTAATTATAACAGCATGGACTATGGGACTAACAGAGATAAACAACTTCAGTGGAAAAGGAGTCTGGATATTTTAACAATGTGTGACTTAAGATACTTTAATATGAAGATCAGATTTCCATTTATCACCAACTGTTTCCTGTTTTCAAATATCCCAGAAAGTACGTTTTTGGGTGTTTATGACAGTCCACGAATAAGCAATATTAATGGAATACTACCTTGTCAGTCAGAAAATGAGGCAGGTTGATTCACTTTCTTGACTTTACTTTTAAGCCTTAATCAGAAGACTAACTTATTTTGAAGTGGCTGGATGTGTTTGACATTTTGCCCTGTTTACCAAGTATCCTCAACACCCATATTGCTAAAGTATCCTAAAGCAGGAGTACTGCTCAGATAAAATGTTTACAGTACAACAACAACAACACTTTCCCCTCCAACGACCTCAGCAGATTTCCATTAGTTAAGGGGAAGAACTGATTTGTTTGCATAAAAAAACATGACAGGTGGAATAAGACCATGCTCACCATCTTATATAAATTGGAAATGGTTCGCTGGGGTCAGTGAAGGTGGAATTTAAAGGGAAATACCACTCAGTTCAACAACTGCCATATGTGTGGTCAAATACAAAGATCCACTTTGCAATTAAACAATGAAATAATTCACTTTTTGTTGCTTCCGGGAAAACAATTCTCTCAAAACAGATTCTGGAGACGCGTTTGTTTAATAGTAATGAATCAAACAGTGAGCGTCTTATTACTTTATTCCAAATATACTACTTTGCTTCAGTCTAAACAGTTCTAATTCAGTCTATAAATGTAATTATAGCGGAATTTATTATTATATTATATCAGAATTTAAAAGCCTTTTTCTGAAATGCAGACGTGACTTGACCACTGATCCTGCACCAGTACGCTCTCATTCCTATAATTTATTAATAATGGGTGCTATTATGGGACTATGTAGACCGACATGAAGATAGACTTATTATATTAAGTATCTTATTTATACAGTACTATATATACTGGCTGCAAGAGACGTCTCCAACAGTAGCTTGTGATCAGATCATTTTTCTTTGTCGAGTCACAAAGTAGCACCAGTTTACGCAACAAAGTGGCTGCATTTACACAAAAATCTGACAACTCTTAACTCTTTCCAGAACATCTGATCATTTTCTGGCTATTTTTATATACTAAAAGGGACAAAAAACAAAACAAAAAACAAATAGTGTAGCTTCCCACATTTCAGACAGTCAAATGATGATCAGATCTGTGCTGTGAAAAGTATCTGGTACATCCGGTCTTCTGTGCCTGTGTATTCAAAGTCTTAAAGGTAAACGCATCCATATGTTTAATCCAGTGTGAACCCAGATGTAATAAGGTTTCATAAATGGCTGAGCACCAAAGAACTGAAATCAGATCTGTTTCACATGGGGTTAAAGATAGAATTTTATCTGTTCCTGTAAATCCAGCCAAATACATGTACATACAGTATTGTGAAAAGTATATCAATATTGTCTGACAGTTTGCTCTAAAAATTATTATATTAAGTATTTATTCCAAATGCTATATTTTTTACCATATATACACAGTATAGTATACTTATGTATGCATGGAATAATATTTCTGTGATTCTGTTGGAGCGATATGATGGGATCGAGCAGTGAATGACTGAGAAATGCTGAATGTTCCCTAAAGATGTGATTATTCAGCTTTAGTGGGTATAGTACATGTGTGATTTGACAAGTTGTGGACTGTGTCATGTGCCCTTAAATACTACTTTTGATATTTGTGGGGATAACGTGTGGCAAATCCAACACTGGCGTAAGCTATAAGGGTAACATCTCCCTTCTTTGAATACCCATCTGAGTCTATTATGAGTCTAGTATTTGACAGAGTAAAATGTAAAAAAAACAAAAAACCCTGTACCTCTCTGTAATATTCCTTGTACAACGGGCTTGTATGTCAAAGACAGAGAAATACTTCTAAATAAAGAAATAAATATATAAGATTTAAAATGATTTAAGCGCCTGTATCATGTTGTTTCATGTTCTAACGGAAAAAAAATAAGAGCTCAGGAGTTAAGTGATGTCTGCTGTCGTGCCAGATGTTATTTTTCCATTTCTTCTGACAATAATAAAACAAAAAAACAAACAAAAAAAAACAAGTCACATAATGTAAGAAAAAAACAAAATGGACATGATGTTTTTCTAATCCTGCTCTATATGGGTCAAAAGCTCATAGACAATAAAGTGATGTTTTATGGTACTATAAAAAGGCGTGTTTGCAGCAGAAGTCTATAGTGACAAATTAAAGGGGAAAAAAACAATTCAAATGACTTTATAACTTGGTAAAGATTCTACAGTAGAGACAAGCCCCATTCTTAACCCTTTCATGCATACTGGTCACGACAGTGGACAGTTATTCTACAGCTGTTCTCTTGTATATTCACGGGTTTTGTTGTTTTAGTGGCATATCAGCCAACACAGTGGATAGTTCTACACCATCCCATATACAATTCAGACCATTACTGTAACTGTGCTGTTCTTGATAAACCTAATAAACCTGTAAGTTAATTGCTAATAAAAATTTTGACTATGATCAAATGCTAGAAAACCGATTAGCTGCTTTAAAAATGTTTTTATTCCATAGTTTTGACAGTAGATCACTTTTTGATGTGTTTTAACCAGAGCCGGCCCAAGGCATAAGCGAACTAAGCGACTGCTTAGGGCCCCGCTACCACTAGGGGGCCCCTAGAGCAATTAAGGCATTTTTTTTTGTTGTTTTTTTGCATGCATGAGTGATGATTTATATATGATCAAAAATTATACTATTGTACAAAAAACACTTTCCTGTGGTGCTGTTGATGTAGGCCTAATGATTCTTCCTGCCTCTGTTTAAATGTGAAAACTCTGCTGTAGCGTAATGTGTGCCTCCTGCTGTGTAATGTGCACTACGCATCCACCTCGCAAGTACTTCTAACTAAACCAATATCACAAAAAAAGGATGTTCCCTTCTGGGGCTGAAAAAAGAAAGAGGAAGAGGAGAAAAAATGCAAATAAAACTAAAAAATAAATTAATTAATTAAAAAAAAAAAAAAAGAGGGCCCCAAAATTCAATTTTGCTGAGGGCCCAATAGAGGCTTGGGCCAGTTCTGGTTTTAACCCTTAAAGACCCAAACATTATTCTTCCTTTCTCTGAGCTTTTATGAATATCTACAGGAATAGTAAATTAAATGTTGAAAAATACCTGATTTTCACAGAAAAAACAAAAACAAAACTCAAAATACAGAGGACAACATTACAATAAATGGTGATAAAGCACTTAAGGACAGTTAAATAAAGAGAAACATTCATTTTGGAAGTGACACGTATGTCACAGTGGGTCCTTAGGGGTTAAATACATGGAACGTGTTGCTCTTTGCTTCAAATATTAAACAGGATCTCCAGCTGAGAGGATATTTTTGGAACTCCGTGAAAAACAGGTTCATTAAGTTATTTTTTAATTGCATTGTTTTTCATGCCTGAAGAGGAATAAAGACACTCAAGAAAAAAATCTTGACTAAGGTTGCGATAATTCATGCATGAAAGGTTTGAATTAAAAAAAAAAACCACGCTCCCTCATTTGCTGATTTGATAAGTTGCCTTAAGGTTTCAAGATCACAATCACACTAAAATCCCCCCCCCCCAAAAAAAAAAAGCGCATCACAATGGTCACTACATAAGTTACATCAATTACACAATGGCAAAGATTTTCTACCAATAAAAAAAACGGATGACATGCAGATTTATAGACTAGTTAACAGAACCCAATAGAAAACGGTTTCAAACTGACCCAATGTGATAAAATATGACAGACCATTGAAAAACAACAAATAAAATCCATTCAGTCGTCGTCCTGAAACAGGTCACTCCCCCTTAACTTCCTGGCTGTGTAAATGTATACATTTATTACATTTATATGTATACAACACCGCTCTATTAACCCTTTCATGTGTGAACTATGAGAGCCTTAATCAAGATGTTTTTCCTGATTTCCTGTTTTTATTCCTCTAGGCATTAAAAAAAAGCAAACCGATTGAAATTGTTTTAATGAACCTATTTTTCATGGAGTTACAGAAATGTCCACTCAGCTGGACACCATGCACTTCATTTTTTAAGCAAAGAAACATTTATTGATATATTGTATGAAAACTATGAAATAAACATTTTTAATGCAGCTAATCTGATGTTTTATGCATATTTTATGCACGAGAATATGCAAAAAAAAAAACCCCAAAACCTTTTTGTTAAAAAAAAAAAAAAAAAAAAGTGTTACTTTCAGTCTAATGCCAACAACAAGCAATTTATTTACACTCAAACATGTTAGTGCAGATCAGGTTTATCAAGAACAGCAACGTTACAGTAACGGTATGAATGTCAGTGTATTATGGGATGGTGAATGAGCGTCCACTGTGTTGACTGATATGCAACGAAAACAGCAAAAAACATGAATATATAAGAGAACAGCTGTAGAATAACTGTCCACTGAAGTGACCAGTATGCATGAAAGGGTTTAAAAAAAAAAAAAAAAAAGGAAATTCATATGTGGATAGATCTTTACTTAATGGTTTAATGGCTAGCATTGTGAAGTACAGCTTTCAGTGGAACACACACACCAACAAC
>JAQQZY010000020.1:5420286-5432907 GCA_030068375.1 Ostorhinchus rueppellii | reverse complement strand
GTCCTGACTCTGGGCACCAGCAGAAGACCAGTCCCTGAGGGTCTGAGATGGTTCATATGGGACCACCATGTCACAGATGCACTTTGGTGTTAGACCATGGAGATGTTTTAAAGTCTATCCTCTGAGCCACTGAAGCCAGTGCACAGACCTGAGCAGACTAATATGGTCGTACTTCCTGGTTCTAGTCAGGACCCGAGCAGCAGGGTTCTGGATGGACTGTATCTGTCGAACAGCTGGTTTAGAGTCCAGTGAGAAGGACGTTACAGTAGTCTAACCTGCTCCAGATAAATGCATGGATAAGTCTGTCTAGGTCTGGTTTAGACAGTAAACCACTGATTCTGACAATGTTTTTGAGACGGTAAAAGGCTGATGTTATTGATTTAACATGGCTGTTAAATTTTAGCTCCGAGTCTATTAGTACCCCGAGATTTCAAACCCGATTTTAAGCTTTTAAAGAAAGAGATTCCAGATGATAATTAACATTTTTATTAAACAAAAAGGTTTTTCTTTTGCACATTATCTAAGTGAGTAATTACTAGTTTTATTCATTCATTCATTTTCTATACCCACTTTATCCTCACTAGGGTCACGGGGGTCGCATGGAGCCTATCCTAGCTACTTAAGGGTGAAGGCCTGACATATAGAGACGAACAATCACTCTCACATTCACACCTATGCGCAATTTAGATTAGCCGATTAACCTATCAGTGCATGTCTTTGGATTGTGGGAGGAAACCGGAGTACCCGGAGAAAACCCACGCAGACACGGGGACAACATGCAAACTCCACACAGAAAGGTCCCAAGGAATCGCCCGGGAATCGAACCCAGGTCCTTCATGTTGTGAGGCACGAGTGCTAACCACTGCATCGCCCTAATTACTAGTTTTATAGTATCTTGAAATGTGAGAAAACAACAGATTAGCTGTATTAAAAATGCTTTTATTTCATAGTTTTCACACAGTATGTCAGCAAATGTATGTTTCTTTGCTTCAAAAAGTAAACACATGGTGTCCAACTGAGTGGACATTTTTGTAACTACATGAAAAATTACAAAATTACAACAAAAAAAAATAAAATAAAATAAAAATCAACCTGGTACAACTAAAGGTCCATTTGTTTGGACAAATTTGATAATAAAAGCAGCTCATAGTAGTTTAATTCCAGAGCTGACTATCCATTTTCCATGTTTTCTTGATATAAACCAAAATCACCTCAATTCTTACATCAATATCTATGGCATTGTACTGATAAAAACAGTGCTTTTAGACATTCCACGTTTTCTTTTTTGTCTGTTTTAGTCACATGATGCACACAGGAGTTAGGACTGGATTGCATAACCATTGTTTTTCATGACTTTTGATGGTCTCAGTTTTTTCCATGACTACACAAACATAACGTACATTAGGGGTTTTGTTCACCAGCCACAGCTTCAACTGAATAATATGGTGTAATGAAAGGAGATGACCAGCAGATGGTGCTGTTACCTTTTGGTACAAACAATAAAATTGCAAGTGCAGCAGTTTCACCCTGTGCTTCTATTATAAAACTCATCTGCTGTGCAAACAATGATTTCTTCCTCAACCCCCCAGCTGTACACCTAGAATTCATCTGTATATTACACTTGTATTCATCTGGAGGGAGTGTGGAGCAGCTGTGAACGCTTCATTCAGTCCACCTTTCCACAACCACGTACTTTTCAACACTGCAGCGTGTGTTCCCAAGCCTGAACTTCCTGCGTGTATAGGAGCAATCACTGCTTCTCCACAGTCAGAAATCTATGAACTCTCCCTTTAAAGCCACTGGAGCTGCAACAAAATAGACCATTAAGTGTTCCAGTAATCGGATTACTTGCTCATTAAGCCATGTTAACAGCTTGATTTCCCGAGGGACTAGAAACACCTGGCATCAATTGGTTTTGTGTCTTTCATCTCCTCAAGTATTTTCTTTATTTTGGCAGTTTTTTTGGTGCTTATTGAGGTTTTGATTTACTGATTTGACACGTGCTTTAGAGTGTTAAATCTTTACTTGTCAGTATATTGGACATGCAACACACACCGGTATTGACCCTCTGCTTTTAACTCATCACTGTCTGAACATGCAGCAATGCAGACCAGGAGCAAAGGGTTACTATGTTAGGAGCCTGGGGAGCAACTGGAACGTTAAGTGCCTTGCTCAAGGGCACACTGGCCAACAATTTAACTGCTGATCTGGGGAATCAAATGAGTGACAGTTTGGTCACAAGCCAGTTTTCCACCCTTGAAGGCCATGGCTAGTTGTGGTCACCGAAAAATGCAAGATTTCAAAAGCACAATTCTCATATTTTTTTTTTTCCTTTAGGTGCTTCTATGAAAAAGGGTTTATTTTGGTACCTGGCAGTTTTCCAGCTTTTCAGACCCAATAATAAAAGATAAATTTAGACAATTCCCCCCAGGATGTACCTAATGATGACCTCAAATACAAAAAAATAAATAAATTATACTTTTGTTCTGAGCCATCCCAAAATTAATCAATTTTTAATAAAATATTTGGGCCAAAAATAGGACCAAAACAGGAACAGGAAAAGCTACCTATAGGTATCAGTGCATTTGATCTGAAAACATGGATGGAAATGGTCTTATTTACCATTATAAATAAAAACAGTGTTAAATTTGACAATCCTCGTGGTTTTTCAATTCCAGACGTGGGTTTTTCCATGAATCAGCAGTCTCATTCCAGGTTTTCGCATGTAACCCATCGTGTCTACTTGCATTACATGCAGAACCTGCCCATTAAACACAAAAGCAGGCATTTTTGTGAAACACTCTGCCTTGCTTGTGTTCCATTCGGATTTTTGTCTAACAAATATAAAAATGGGTTTCACCTGAAAAATGTTTTTTTCCTCAGTAATTTTTTTTTTTTTTAATTTTTCCTAACATTAGTCTATATCTGGTTTGAATTTTTAGCCCCATGTCCTGTTTTTAGAAGCACCCCTTTGCTAAATCAAGTGTTCTATCCTTTTAAAACACTACTTGTACGCGTTATGTGGCTCTACTTAGCCTAATAGAGAATAAGATAGAAGTAGTGCATTTTTTTTGTAACATAACAATAAAAAATGATTGGAACGACTTCATTGATTAAGTAGACTGGATTTTTCTTTTAAAGACAGGAAACAGATGGTAGTTAATCACAAACAGAGACGAGGAGCATGATTTGCTCTTAACTGAAGTGAATGATGTGTTAGTGTTTTTTCTGAGTCGTTCCAGCTGCAGTAATTACATTCAATACACTCTGGAGGTGCTTAGAACACAAATACATAAACATGTGCGCGCACACACACACACACACACACACACACACAGTCGAGCCTGTATTTCCCCTAAGTATCCTCATACACAGAGGATGGTGGGATAATGAATAAAAATGATGTTTTTTGCTCATCAACTCTTGTGTAGAAGCCAGGGGGTGGTGAAGATGAAGATTTAACTGGCAGGTTGCAAACTAGATTTTCAGCTATTGAGCGTCTGAAAATCCCTACCCGTCTCCACAGGTATGAAAATAATTATTTCATTGTATAGGCCCAGATACCGCAGAGCACAACAGGTAAAGTAGTATATTAAGTTTGGGGTTGGTCTAATTGCAGCTTACAAATGCCACAGACACTATTTAATAATAGGCAAGCCATCATGGGGAGTAAAGAGTGAGCCTATTACAGACGTCCACTGTGTGTCGTATATGAAATGCCCTCAAACTCAACTCACACCGAGACCCTGTATCAGCCAATTACACAGTATTCATAGGTTGTGTGTGTATTCTTACACCTGAAAACACACCGACACCGAGGTTATGTGTTAACCCTTTAGGGACACCCATAGAAATACTCTGGAACTCTAAATAGCAACTTTAGTGTGTTATTTAAGAACAGAAGACTATTACTTATCCAAAATTTGTTATGTTGAAAATCAAGGTTAATAAAGTTACCATATTTGGTTCCTTACCCATAAGTGGCAGAAAAAAATCTAAGAAGTGTTCGAAAAATATAATATTAGATGATTCTCTGTAAACACCAGAGATCTGGAGCATGAGTCATGGATGGGTCTTGGTGACATGCCCTGTATGAATGTTTAGACTTAGGACGTATCTATCTGCCTGTTTCCATCTAGGTCGGAGCCAGAGCGGTCTGCTGTCCTTGGACAACAGGCCAAGAGACCAGACCATAGTGCAGATGGCGGGGGGAGGACAGAAAGTACACCGCACAGTCACTGAACCCATGCATCACCATGTTTTGATTCCTAAGCAAATGATGAACTTGATCAACGTCATTATGTTTTGACATTCGAACCAGTGTGTGCATTATCCATGTTCTTTTATAGTAACTTAGACTTCCTGGTGTTAATCAGTCAGCTGCTGCATCTTGCCGTATGTACTTGACTCCTTGCAAGTAACATCTCCTGATTCCAGAATCCAGTGACTCCGTCTCATCACAGAATTTTTCCATCAGAAGTACAGTAAATATAAAACATACAAGAAAAACAAATTTCAGGTTGCTAGGAACATTTTCTAAAGTTCTAAAATACACAAATGCTGATCCAGACCCCTGTCCACATCCACATGGTCCCTTTGAACATCAGTCCTTACATTAGTGCCATTACTTCCTGGTACCTAACAAAGCAGGTCCACTCACTGTTCATGCACAGCTGGACCTTACAGACCCTGGAGACCACATTGGACCTGTGGGTGTTGACTCAGCGTCCATACCGGAATGGTTAGTGTCACTAGTCACTTTCCCGTTGGCCCTCAAATTTTATGAATATAACTTACGAATAAAAACTTACTTAATGGAAAAAAAACCCCAATTTTGCAGAAACTCTTACTTTTCAATTAAAAGTTGTTGTTTTTTTTGGGTGTAATGCAAATGGTATATTCAACAAAAGTGCAATGGAAAGACCTTTTTCTGCAACTAGAGTCACATGAATAAAAAAAAGGATGTTAAAGGCTGTTACAACAAGCAAAGAAGAGGAGTTTTAAAAGAAACAATGTGGTATATGTAGACACACCAGGAAACTGAATCATTTTAAAATTTAGTACAGGATAGAGGGGTAATATATAATAATGAATATATCTGTAAATCAGCATGATATTTATGTTCGTTGCCATGTTTATGGAATGACTTCTCATGTCATCTCGCTATAATAAACAAATAATCACATTTGTGATTTAATGGAAAAACCGACATTACGCACTTCTGTTTTGTACATTTAGTAAATATCTGTAAAGTTCTGCACAGATGTCCAATAGAAAAGTGAATACCAACTTGTAATGCATGTGGAAATGACCAAAAATAGTCACTTGCTCGATAAAGGGTTAATGCCGTGAGTCCATGGTCTTTGTAGTAATCTCTGCCTCAAATGAGTGAGATACATTTACAAAGAAGGAGAAACAATTGGAGAAAACAGTACGATAAGGGAATATAGGACGCACTCCAACACACAAATACAAACATGCACAGATACACAAGTGCTCTTAATCTAAATTGCAGATGTTTTCAGTGGCCTCTCTGTCTGCCAGCACCATAAGGATGAGCCGTCCTCGTTAGCATGGAGACTTTTAGCTGTAATTATCTGGTAATGGCACTTAGCCCATCAACTCCTCCTCTGGTGTGTACCACTACGAATGTGCACACACACACACACACACTCAGACACAAACGCACACATTGGCACGCTTCTAGACAGACAGACAAATACAGACACACAAGAGGCACTGACAAATAACACGTTTATGCACATAGCTGGGAAGAAAACCGTAAATACAGACAGACGCAGACAGACAAACACACAAATATGAGACAGGCAAACATTAACGCAGATTTGGAAAAGACACACACCAATAAACACACACTGCTATAGCTGTGCTACCATGTCTGCCCCCATGGCTAATCTGTGCAACTTATTATCCAGGAGATAATAGGAACTGTCATCCATGAGGTGGAGGGAGAAGGGGGAGGATGGCCGCGTGCTCACTGCATTTTTAAACAGAACAGACTTTATTGCAATAAGTTTATGAGGCCAGATGTGGCATTTTCACTGATCTGGCGTCTTTTTCCAAAATTGAAACGCCGTATCTGGGCAACAAAAAAGTGGCACACCTTTATAAAAATGGAACAAAAAATGCTGATAGAGGTAAAAGAAATGGACCAAGAGAGACAGGGAAAAAAGAGCAAGACAGCAAGTCAGAGGGAGAGAGGAGAATCTGAAATGGACAAAAGGGTGGAGAAAATGTTAATGCAATTAGACAGACACTACATGTTAATTTGCCTTTGAAAACCTAATTTCGTTGCAACGGTGCTGTTAATTTTGCAAGTTGTTCTCACAGAGAAGTGCCATTAACCTGCATCTCCTCTGCCGAGCTGCCAGAGCCGAATCAGAGACAAAGAGAATGAAATGAGGGAGCAAGAAAAATAATGGAGCAGACAGAAAGAAACAATATGGTGGAATGGGTGAAGAATTGCTACCGGAAACATGAGCGCTACACATACACTGCTTTATGTCAGTGTTTTACAGTGAGTGCTGTGCCCTCCAAGCATAATGGCAGATTAATCTTTCTTGGATGAAAGACAAAAGCAGATTAGCAGCCTGTTTGAGTTGCACTATCTTGCTACACTCACACTTTTGATGGCAATAAAATTAGTGTAGAGGTGCCTCCAGCCAGCAGGGGCAGCGGAGCATGACAGGCTTTGTTGGGTAAAAGTAGGTACGGAAAGTAAAAAAAAAACACTCAGAAGAGATTCATACTATATAACTTTGCAGCTTCCACCTAATGACCATGTGTTAATGTGTTGATATTTTCTTTTCACTGCAGTTTAAAACATAACTTTGTATTAAAAAAAAAGAAAGAAGTGAGCACATTGAGGTCAGCCTAAATAATTTTCATAAGTAGAGTTGTCGTGCAGGCTACTGAAATATTTTATTCATATTTAGGTGACAGGTGGAGAGAGGCAATATGCTGCACCACCACCTGGGTGCCCCAGTAACTCCAAATGTTAACTGATGGAGTCTGACAACAGCATCATTTAGCAGGAGAGGAAAACAGAGGCGAGGAAACAGAGCTGGTGTGGATATACTTATGTATAAGGGAATGATGAAGTGTTGGGGGTTAAGAGTGACGCACCACTGTATGTGAAAGTGGACAATCTCAAACAGAAAACGTATCAGAATGTGACTGATGTGGCTGCATGGGTTTCTCAGTTGTCGTATGTCTTTCTGAAAACATGTCCAAGAAAAAAAGAAAATAAAAAAGAAAAGGGAACCCGCTAATTTCCCCAAGGTCCTGAGTCTGTCAATGTTTGCCTTGTGCTGAATCTGTGAATTGTTCTAGGTGTCTTCCTGCTGTCTGTCCATTGTTGGAAATGGCACCAGCCCAGAATGACAATGAAAAGCTCTAACAAGATGAAATCATCAGTTGACTTTAGGCAGGATTCCCTAAACCCACAGCAGCTTTACAACAAAGGTACAGGAGTAAAAAATAGGAAGACACTCTGGTCAGTCTTTTGCAGTGTGTGCATGTTATTTCCAGACTGTAATCCATTCCATATTACTTGTTACTGTTATTTAAAAGTAACTCCTTACCTTATAATAATACCGTCTCAGAATTGTAATGTGTTACACGACTCCTCTGAATTGTTCTAGGTGTCTTCCTGCCGTCTGTCCATAGTTGGAAATGACACCAGCCTAGAAGGACGATAAAAAGATTAAACAGGATGTAATCATCAGTTCACCTTAAGACAGGATTCCTTTAACACAACACAGTCTTTTGCAGTCTTGTGCAAGTTACTTCCAAAGTGTAATCTATTACAGATTACTTGCGACTGTTATTTAAAAGTAATTCCTTACCTTATAATAGTACTGTCTCAGAATTGTAATGCATTAGATGACTCCTGAATTACTTGAGTTACATATAGATTCTTATCATATATGGAGCATGTGCAGTAGGTTAAATAATACCCCCTCTCACACACACACACACACGCTTTACATGTTCAAACAGGTGTGATGCAGAAGACACCAGTAGATAAATCTGCAATCAATAAAGATTTCTAACTAGTCGTAGAAACATAATCTTACCTCGTCATTGCTCCTCGTCCATGTCACCAGTGTACTGTCTTCCGCACCAACAGGAAATAGAACCTTCCTGCTGCATTTTTTAATCCTTATGGTATGGATCATGCTGGGTTGTTGTTTTTTTTGTTATTTTTTAAAAAAAAAATTTATTTGAGCCTTTTAATTAAATTATGGGTGAAACTGTGTTGGAACGCAAGCACAACTGAACATGTGCCGAATAAAATATTACTGAAAATTGATTCGTAAAGCCTCACATTGTGTTAAAGCAGAGTAATCAATTACTGTAATGATTTACTTTTGTAATTCAGTACTCCCAACACTGGTCTTCTGGTGTTTCCCCTCCAACATACAAGCTATTTTTTATTAGTATTGCTTTTCTGTGTTCTACAAACCAAAAAGATAACTAAAAGACATCAAAATAAAAATAAAAACAGGGGAGGAGGGATACACAATACAGCCATTCTTTCCTACATTTCAGGACTGTTACCAACATGGACATTGCATTTTAGAGCATCGGAGTTCTGAAAAAGCTCACAGTGATAGGGGGAAAGTCTGTCTGTTGTAGAGGGGACAAAACAAACTGCCTCTGTGGTAGGAGGGTGCTGTATAACCTATGACTGATGAGGGGGATGAGCATCAGGTGTGCTTGCAGGTAAACATCAGGTGAGAGAGGATTAGGAAACCATTACCTCCTGGAGGGGCAGGGTTCAGAACCGCAGGAGGTGAATGTGTGCAGTTCACAGCACTTTTACCTGTAGACTAATAGGGTGGTCCGCACCCCATGGACGATCATGGAGAGACACACCTGCAGGGTAATAATGGTTCCACACCTGGGTTTGGAACAGTGTGGAACCTCCTCACTGTTTGCATGTTTTATACACAGAGATAAATAAACACAAGAGGGGGCGTCGTCAGTCTCAAGCTGAAATGTCCAACTCTGGCGGCCATCTTAGTACAGGAAGCTAAGCCCCGCCTCCTTATGAAAATCTACACATGGCAGTGGTATTTCATGGTTAAAGCTAAAAAAAATAGGATTACCCATAGTCTTACAACTGTACGTTTTCATAGAAAAAATAAAATATAGAAACAAGCAACAAAAAAGAAAATAAATTTAAGCATAAATATTATTAATCAAAGGAAACATCATAACGTAATCACACAGGCTTAAAAAAATACGGGCATTCCATGCACACTATAGACCTAAATGAATTTTTTTTTAAAATGAAAAAAATTGAGCAGTAAGCATATTTACATTGCATGTAGATTCTAATATTGTTTTAATAATTACACAATGAATTGCTTAATAATACAATGATCTAACACTTGGAAAAGGTGAAAACTGTTAATCAAACCGCAATTCATAACATAATCATACAGGTTTATAAATACGAAAGAAAAAACAATGGCTTTTTTTGTAAATACGAATATAAATATAAAAAATATATATAAAATATAAAATACTTGTATGTACTCTAGCATTTATCCAGACACTTTCCATAATAGATATATGATCAAATGTTGATGTTGTGACCTATTGATTTTTTTTTTAATTTTTTTTTTTTAACCAATGTCCTTAGTAAATTCCTCTTTGTAAGCTTAGTTTCTAGTGACAGTTGTTTCTTTTCTATATTATGTAGAACTGACAACCTTTTCTGGACCAAGATGGCGGCAAAACGATGCCGTGACAAATGCCCTGACGCCCCCTCTAGTGTTAATTTATCTCTGTGGTTTTACATAGTCTTCTTGCCTGGCAAATGTTAGTATCATGGATGAATTTTTATGCTGACATGTACAGGGTGACCCAAAAAAACGGGAATTTTTGAAGTGCGTATTGGCAGACATGAGCAAGTGGCAGCACTGCAAGACCGTGAACTTGAGCAAGTAAACGCTCCGCCATTTTAGTAACCATGGATCAGTAGATACAGCTTGTGTTAGCCATAAAAATGTTTCAACGTTCCCTGGCCCCCTAGATTGCCAGATTTTTCCGTTTGTGATTTTTTCTTGTGGGGCTAGCTCAAGAGTAAAGTGTACATGACTCGACCAAGAACTCTGGATGAGTTGAAACAGAGAATTCAGGATGGAATTCACAGTATCCCAGCTGAGATGTTGCAGCGGTCAATGAGGAATCTCAACAGCAGATTTCAAGAATGCATTCATACAGGAGGGCGCCATCTACAGGACGTAATTTTAAAAAACTGAAAATTCCATCATTGTTTCTTAAACGGCATGTTTTAAGGTTTCAATTACTATGAATAAAGTATTTTTCTTCCATCACTCTTGGTTTTATTGGATTGTTAAAAAGTTCCCATTTTTTTTGTGTCACCCTGTATATGCATCCGAGAGCTGTATGTACAAATATCACCTATAAAAAATAAATACCATTATATTATGCAGACTGGAGTTTCATGATGGCCCACAGGTTTATTATTTCCTGTTGACCTTTTTGCACGTCACTAACAATCTCAGTTCTCATTTCTATTACAGCTCTGTATAATTATAATCTGCTTATATTACCCCAGTGCTTCTCAAACTTTTTTACAGTGAAATACCCCCTAAAAATATATTTTTTAGCCACGTACCCCCAACTCTCGCTTCAGCATTTTTGACAGAAAAAAGGTGTCCGTTTA
Source organism: Ostorhinchus rueppellii (assembly GCA_030068375.1). Classification (NCBI taxonomy): domain Eukaryota; kingdom Metazoa; phylum Chordata; class Actinopteri; order Kurtiformes; family Apogonidae; genus Ostorhinchus; species Ostorhinchus rueppellii. Next base: position 5,422,184 of record JAQQZY010000020.1, on the reverse strand, counting down.
TATTTTCAACACTTTGCAAACAAACAACATACATTTAACTGTAATGTATAAAAAAAATAACACATTAGAAAGTACATTTTATGTGCAAAATATAACCTGAAAAGTGCTCTCTTTCATTGATAAGAAAACTAGATAAATTAGTTATTAATTAATAAATGAAGCTTTCATCAATCAAAAATAATTACTTAGCTACTAAAATGAACCCATTTTGAATAATACAAAATAGAAATGTTCTTAAAATGTTACCAAAGCTTAAACAAGACCATTGACAAAAAAATATTATATAAATATATGTATTGTTTGATATTTCAGCATTAATTCTCATTTTTTATTTAAAAAATTTCAAGTACCCCTGGGGATATGTTCCCCCCACTTTGGGAACCCCGTATGACCTCATAAAAAAGACATGATCCTCCGTGGCATATTTAATTTTTGTTTTGGATTTTGTTACAGCCTAAAGGATTTTCTAGGACCCTCGAAGCTTTCTTTCACCTGTGTCTTTCTCCACTTGAAAGTAAACTTTAAATTGAGTTTTATATATTGTCAGTGTCTTCAATGTCACCTTTCAGGATGAAATAAGCAGAAGTTTCAATATTTTATCCACATTTAACATGTCCTACCTGTTTTATCACCATTTATTGTAATGTTACTGTCCACATTTTGTATTTTTCTGTAACAATCAGCTATTTTATTAAAGTTTTATTTATTAATCATGTAGATAGAAACAAGAATTTGGAGTTAATTCAAAGCTTATATCAAAACAGAAAACCGAATAAAAACTGTTCTGTGTAGCAAAATATCAAAATATATCATTAACTGAAGGTAAAAAACAACATTTAATGATGAATCAATGAATGAATCACATTCACCACAGAGCCTCTGAACATAAAAAAAAAAAAAAAAATATGTATATATATATATATATATATATATATATATATCTAATGCTCATGAAAGGCTTAGAAATGGCACTTTACCTGAATTATTTAAATGTATTGATAGGATTAGTGGTAATTAAAGTAATTAAACATTTTATGTCAGAAGATGCTTGTGGTTGCTGGCAGCTATGCGATTATTAGGATTATTAGAAAACTATACATTTCATCATATTATGTAGATATACAGTCCTGGAAAAAATATTAGACCATCAAAAGTCAACAAAACCAACAGTTATACAATCAAGTACTAACTCCTGTGTGCTGGGGTGCCGTTAAGGGGGAGGGGGTAAACATGACAAATTCGTGGGGCCCAATAGAAAAGTGTATGTGTGTGTGTTTGTGTGTGTGTGTGGGTCCAGTGGATACAGAGTACAAGTTGTGAAGATGTAGTATTACTGAGACATAGAAGTCAGGAGTCAGACATCGAAAGCACGCTAAGTTTCAGTTTAGTTTTACACTAGCATAAGTTATGTTAGTAGCCCCCCCCTCCCCCCACAATGTTTGCGGTGCCCCTGCCTGTGTGTGTCTGGATCTGTGTTTCCATGTAATGTCTTGTTGTTTTATGTAATCTTAGACGATTGTAACTGAAGGTGAATTTCATTGCTCTGAAATATGTGCAATGACAAATACAACCAATTTATTCTTGATCTGTGTGACTAAAACAGGAAGAAAAGTAAACATGGAATGCCTAAGAACACTGTTTTTGTCAGTACAATGCCATAGATATTTATGTAAGAACTGAAGTGATTTTGGTTTTTATCAAGAAAATATGGAAAATGGATAGATATGAACTCTGAAATTAAACTATCATTATATTTGCCCAAACAAATGTACCTTTAGTTGTACCAGGCTTTAAAATAGATGGATGGATGGAAAGAAAGACACAGACAGACAGACAGACAGACAGACAGACAGACAGACAGACAGACAGACAGACAGACAGACAGATAGATAGATAGA
>JAQQZY010000020.1:5394848-5406777 GCA_030068375.1 Ostorhinchus rueppellii | reverse complement strand
ATCAGGTGTGTTGGAAGAGGGATACATCTAAAACATGCAGGATAGCGGACCTCGAGGACCAGGGTTGAGAACCCCTGGTCTATGCTGTTGTGTATTTGAGCATGCTGTACCACATTTGTCCAGCAGTTACCGCCAAAGTGTTCTGGACACTGCAATGTTGTTGTAAGGCTCCCAGTATATCTCCCAAAATATTGGTCCTATCAACTTGCTGTTTTTGCTAGTCTGTTTCTTAACCAAAAATACATTAGTATACCAAACTGCTGCAGTCAGCTCTTTTCAGATTTTGAATCCCTGGACACACACACACACACACACACACACACACACACGCACACACACACGCACACACACACGCACACACACACACACACAGAGGCCACTTGGGTTTTATAATATAGCTGATTAAATTAACCAATACAGGGGATGCATCCACAGGCTTAGTCAGTTTCAGATGTTTTAATGTGGGAATGTTACACTTTATACTATAGTACTGGATTATTTAGTACATACGACTGTTTCGTTGCATTGCTAGGACATCACTGGACTGATGCGGAAGACTAGGTTTGCTTTGTATAGTTTACCAGTTTTCTTCCAGGTTTTGAAGACTTTGAGGTTGTGACATATTACAATGCAACAGTATCCAAATCTGTCATTTTATAAATGGAAGACCAGTGTTCGATGTGTGTCTCAAATAACAGCTTTTTACCTTAAATAATGCTTTACAAACACAACACCTTCAAGCTTGTTAGATTGCTATAAAAAACTTGTAGCTATTATGTTAACAAGTCATAGCAACTTCAAGTAACTCACTATTACACGACATTGTGAGTAATTATTGCAGAAATTCACTGAGCATAAAACTCATCTGATTCAATGGGCTGGAAGCATGTCGGTAACAAGCCAAAGGAAGATCAGCTCTTTACGCTGATTTACACATTTTCTCTCTCCTTAGCTTTCAAATCAGTGCTCAGCTCAGTCAGCCTTGGTGTATTACTCATCTCTTTGTACAAAACCGGGCTACTCATAAAAAATATTGAACAGTCAACAGCAGCAGGATGTGACTCCTTCCAAATGCTGGCTCTTTTTCTACAGCACATCATCCAGAAAATTCACAGCTACATTGTTAAAAATGGAGAGCGAGACAACGCAGCCGCCAGACCCTGAAACACCAAACCTAGCACTGTGCAACCACTAAAACACACTACCTGATACAACAGAACTGATATACTGTTATTAGAGAACTTTAAACAGTAATATCTGTGATTAGCGACAGTTATGCGACTTTCCAGGTTTCCAACAGCATCATTTTACAACCATTTCTGTATGTCAACAAACTCATAGTACGGGGGTTTGTAAAACCATAAATGTCTGGAAAATGTTGGTAGCGGCAGACACAAACACAAACAAAAATCAGGAACACATCCTAATCCTAACACATACTGCAAATAAACAAAGATCCCTAGTTCATTATCGACTGTGTGCATACCTCTTATACTAGGATAGAGGATTACCCATAATCCTTTGCCTTTTCTGCCCTGCTGCTTTCTGCCTTGAGGCGCTACCCTCTGGTGGCACAAATCTTCCAAGTCCCTTCAAAAAAGCTCCGTCTCTCACTTTTTCACCCCAATATCACCTCCAAACATGCAGGCAACCTCATCATTTCTTCCTCTCCTTTCCCCTTGGCTATATTTAGCTTTTCCTGTGTACATAGAGTATGTCAGAGGGCAAATCCAAGGGGCTGGGTGTTAACATCATCCCCCATTTTTTCTTTTGAAGGAAAAAAAAAAGTCTGCCTTGTCGACTAAAGACTTAAAAGGAGGTTATAAAGAAAAGTCCTCACTCACTGCTGTGTAGCCTTGCAAACCTGAACAAATCTTCCCGTAATGCTGTGCTATGACAGATGCCGATAACATATTTACAACAGAAATTATACAAATAAATAGTGAATCAAAATATGAGGAATTAAAAATAATGCATGCCGGCTTGTTCCCTTTGTGAGGGAGGCCAGAAAATCTATGTACAATGTGCACTGAGACAGCCAAATGAGGTTAGTTTGAACAAAATCATCAAGCAGCATTTTACAACTATGGCTAACAAGAGGCAGAAAGAGAAGAGAGGAGTGGAGCAGAGGAGTACTAACAACTAGCACTAAAGGTAGTAGTATTGGCTAGTAGTGGTAGTAATGTTACTCCAGTGAGGAAAGAGGAAAAGGGGGGGATTTACAAGATGTACATGTTATCCCTGCTCCTTAAAAGGGGAGGCAAAATGAAGACTCCTCTTTCTCCTCTGCGTTGTACTGGCCTCATTGTGGTGGAGTGGAGGCTGTGGAGGTGGGAGGATGGACCAGGAAAGGATCAGAGAGAGGAGGAGGAGAAGGGGGGCACATGGTTCCCCCTCCCTCAGGGATAGCCATCATCCTCCAGACTGAGTGCCACGCGCTGCAAACGGCAGATAAAAAGACTGTTACCATAACAGGCTGGTGAAGGAGAGAGAAAGACCTGAGACAGAAAAATGAAGTAGCAAGATCCACAGAACAGAGAAACAAAAATTAGGGGAGGAGATAGATTTCAGTCTAGATGACAGCCTGCCATCTCCATTTTTTTTTTTTTTCCAGGATATGCAGAGTTAATTCCCTCGCTCCTTCCTACCTCTTGCAGCCCTTTCCATGACCTTCCTCTTTCCCCTCTCTCCGTTTCCCACCCTCGTTCTGTCTCTCTGTCTCAGGCTATGCAAGGAATGCAGTATGCTTGCCTTCGGCTGCAAATGTCTGGCCCACATAATGCCAACCTGATTTTTTTTGGGCTGTCTGAGATGCCACACTGTCACTACAAAAGGAGAGGAGAGGAAAAATGGCGAGGACAGAAGAAGTAAAGAGACAAGAGGAGAAAAAGGGAAACAAAGGAGGCATAAGGGGACAATAACTTAAAAAAAAAAAAAAAAACAAGGAAAGAAATTAAAAAATAGTGAAGACAAGAGAGTGCAGAGTTGTTCCTCTGCAGCCCTCCTCTGCAGGGTTACTTCGACCTTGAATCTTAATATGACTCAGTCGTGCACCTGTTTTGTGTGTGTGCAAGTGTGTGTCTCCAGCCTGTCATCATGCCAATGATACCCAGAATTCTTTGCCTCCTTTCTCTCCGGAGCAACACAAAGAAATCTGTGTTACCATGCCAACCGATCAAAGCGCTAGACTCCCTTCCCCCTCCTATAATCCTTTTTGGCTGCCCTTCCCTGCTTGTTCCTCTGTACCTAAAGCAACAAATACAATAAATAAATGTCATAAGCGTCCTGATGATACCCGTTCTATCCTGTGCTGCTCTTTCGTTTAAGTACGTTTGAGTGTAAATCACTGCTGGCATTGTCTTTTCAGTTTAATAGAAATACAGCTCAGAGCCAAAGAAATGAGTCTCAAAAATGCATCTGCCTCAACAGGAAATCAACAGTGTTCAACTCCTGAAGTGCAGGCGCCCATCATTTCTGCCCTTAAGGATGATACAAGATAAATTCTACATTGTGCTGCCCTTGATCCTGCTTTGTGCTCCCCTTTTTTAATCTTTCATATCTTGTTTATGCTGCAACAAAAATTTAATTCACATAACGTAGAAGGTCAATGCCATGATGGTACTACCCACCCTAAAAATCCCATTTGTAACGGTCCTTTCAGTCTGCTGTCCAAGTTGGATGTAAAGCTAACCAACACTCATGACATCTCTACACTATCTGCATCCTTCTTTGTGTAGCTTTCACTACAAGTTTTAATGCATTCCTGTTTATTTTTACGACTGTTACCTTACGTCATAAAAAGTTGTGGCTCAGGCCGCTGCTGCTGTAAAAATCTAAACGTTTGTTTATGTGTCTGTGTAAGGAGCTTTTTTTGTGGGAAATGGGACCTCATAATAAAAATCTCACCAATAACGTAACAAACACCTTAGGAACAGAAAACTCACTGCACAAAAATGGGATGGCAGATTGAGGACAAGACTGTGGTGCTGATAAATGTGTGTGCTGAATGATTATTGGTCAGTGAAGGTGAATGAAATGTGAACATGACACACTGGTGAAGGGCTTATGTGTGTGTATGACTGGTGTTTTCGGTGATGATGTGTGAGCATATGTGCGTTTACAAGCCTGTTCTTTCTTTCCACCAGGCCTACATGTACAACAAACGGGCTTTTCCAAACCCATATTCCATATCCAATCCCATCTCTTCCTGTTTTCTCCAGCTCATTTGCCGCTAGAGAGCATCGGCGCTCCTGAGTACCAGTGAGAGTTGTTGTCTGTTATGCCGCCCCCTAAAGGCAGCGCTATGAATGGCTGACTGTGGCTGCCACTCACTGCTGGGTAGACGTGACCGATGGACTCGCTGTGTCGGCCGATGTGGATTTCGTCGTCATCGTCCTCAGTAGTCTTGCGGTATACAGGGTTGTCGAAGTTCATGCTCTTGGTGTTCTTGCGTCGCCAGTTGCGCCAAACCAGATATCCACCGGTGCAGAGTAATCCGATGACCACTGTGGCAAGGATAGGGACTGCATGTGTTTAACACACACACAACAACAACACACGGCGGGAGCGTTAACACAGCCCAGGGGACACAGAGCGGCGCTTTAAGCACTTACACAAACACATCTTGCACTCTTTCAGGTTGATACACTGAAGGCTCATCATTTTCTCTTCATTCGTCAAAATCTTAAATCATACGCACACTGACACTGTGGGACAGGTTTGTGTGAAAATCAGAGTTATAAATGAAAAGGTGAACTCCCACACAAAATTCATCAGAGAAGCAGTGACTCTGGCAGCACAAAATTTAAAAGCAAAGTTTGTGAAGCACAAATATGCATTACACAGTAAGTTACTCAACACTGCTTTTATTTACTGTCTATGCCAGCAGCTGGCTCTGTCAGCATCTTTCTGCTGCAGGACACACTAGGGAAACAGATACCCAGTAAAAAAAAAAAAACAAACAAAAAAAAAAACTGGTACCTATCTGCTTCCTTTATGAAGTTACAGGGGTTAAAAATGAAAAAGAAAAAGCAGTGAAAACAATGAGCCTTCATCCTGCATATTTAATCATATTACACTCCCTCAGTCTGAAAATTCCCAAATAATCAAAGACACATAAATATGAATGCACATGCACAATGCACAAATTGCTTGCATGCCATACACACCTTCAAGATATACACAAACTCAATACAAACACAGGTACACAACACACTGAACCACACACTGGTTTTAATATGAAATGTTCTGGCCCTGGAGCCAGTGTTCAGACTCTTGGGGTTTTTGAATAAAAGCTCAACAAGGGTGCGTTGCTGTCATCACCACATTATCATTGTGGTACATTTGGGCTATGATTATAATTTTGCACTTGCCCGAGTTGAAATATGAAACATTATCTTCAGACTGCCTGACTCTTGTGTTTTTGGATGGGGTTATGAGAGGAGAATGGACAGTGAAAAAAAAGAGGAGGGTAGAGTGAGGGGGATTGAAGGATTTGAGATAAGCTCCGTCTCTTTCCTCTCATTACCATATCAGCCTGGCAGCGTAGATGCCCTATAGGAAGTGTGTGTGAATAGTGTGTGTGAGGGTATGTATGTATAGAAAAAGAGACGACAAAGCCAGAGGTGTGTCAAGAGGAGAGATAAAACAAGTGTGTATACGGAAGTTGTGTTTATGTGTGTACCCGCAATCATAGATGTGTCTCCCTCCCCTACAGAAGCCCCATCTAATTGGTCTTTTGTTGGATGGGCCCTTGAGATCCTTGTGTAACTGGGTTGGAAACCCCACATCCTCCTTTGTTCTTCTCTAAATGCTTGCTAGTTCAAAAAAAAAAAAAAAAAACCCAAAAAAACATCAGCTTCTGTCTCATTTAGAAAATTTCAGTCCAATTAGAGCGCTGCATAACAGCCTGACTTTGGCTAAATACTGATAATCATTGTTGGGCTGTGTCCCTTGTGGAGGTTTGTGGGTGGGCGTGGCACATTACTGGATGTGAGTGGAGAACTGGGGTGCAAAATCCGGCCCCTGTAGACCTTCAACAATAATTAATGTTTCAAAGCTGCCAAAAATGCGGAATGAGGAGATTTATGGCTAAAATAAATGACAGAAGGACTGAATGAGGAATGGAGGCGAGAGGGTTAATATTCTCCGGGGTTATTTTAATGAGCTGATATCTCACTCGAGGGGAATAAAAAGGGGGAAAAAATGATTTACAATGTGTTCGCGCTTCCATAACTTATCAAACTATTCACAATCTGGGATAAAAGAGATCTCAATTAGCAGCATGGGCTCCTACTATAAGGTCATTTGCACATTCAGCCGATTTCTGATGTAACTTGAGCACAAAATTATAAAAGATAGCCATAAAGTTGGATTTTTATTGTAATCTGAGCCAACAGAATACATGAACTTTACTAAGTTGCTTTGATTACAAAAAGAAATTGCATCATCTTTGTAAGCTTGCTCTATTAAATGTGTGCTAGCATGGATTTGGAGCACAGATACAGTATATTTAATATGAGATGCTTTAGTCTAAGCTCCTCCAAGCAAGTCACAATACTTTTTAAAATTAATTTTCAATCCAAGGTTTTGATAAGTTTTTCTTTTTGAAAACTGATTTCAGCTAAAGTGTTCCCTGTTTTCAGTCCACAGGGTCACAGAAACAGGTCAGAGCAGTGAATTGATTGCTGTTGAGGGTTCAGTATGATTACAGAGGGGGAATAAGATTTATGTCACAACAGCTGCTCAAATGTGACGACGAATCACACATTGAATTTCCTGTTTGCCCAGATCTCATTAATAATGTCAGTCTGTACTGTAAAAGGCCCGGCTGCTGGTGGCTGGCTGGTCCATGGTGGATTTTTATACCAGGAGGCTGTTGTTGCTTAATCCTAAAAAACCTAATCAGCGACAAGCGACTAAAAGCATCTACTGATGTTGTTAACGTAAAACAACGTCTGAACCACTAAAACTATCAATACATTTAAATAATTCAGGTAAAATGCAGCTTCTCAGCTTTCCAGAAGCATCAAATGTGTCCTTTTTGGATGTTCAAAGGCTCTATGGTGAACGTGGAAACACCTTCAACTTCTGCAGCTTTGATTCACCAATAAAATCAATGTAGGTTCATGAATCAAAGTGGCTGTATATGTTTATTTTTCATGTCACTTAATGATGTATTTTACTAAAAATGTACACTTTCCTTCAGTTTTGTCAGCTCTGATACAATAACCCTTATATTTACCCCATGATTTTATAAACATCTATATAATCAGGGAATGCAGAGGACCATATTGTAATAAAAGGTGATAAATCAGTCAGCAAAGGTTAAAAAGGCTCCGGAGGTAGAACAAAAGTTCCCATAACCGAAGGGTTGGCGGTTTGAACCCTGCTCTGTCCTAGTCAGTCTGTTGTATCCTTGCCCCCGGTGTCATTTGCACTGGTGTATGAATGCATATGAATGCTTGCTGGGGTTTGGCGTGAATTGGCAGCCACGATTCCGTTGATCTGCCCCAGGGCAACTGTGGTGGTGGTGTAGTTTACCACCAGTTTGCCTTCAGATCCATAAATAATAAATAGAATATAAATAATAAATATCCATTATTATTAAATGTAGAGAGAATTTGGAAGTTGCCACAAAAATAGTTCCTGGTCTTTAAGGGTTAAATAGCTTGGTTACTATTAATAAACTATTGTGTTCAAGCTCAAAAATGATCACTGAGACTGATATTGGACCTATATTTAATTAACAATCGGTATAACAGCAACAAAAAAAAAAGTCTAATAAAAATACACTTATGTCAGTCAGACGGGTGGCAGTGCAAACGCTTTGTAATATCCAGTCACACATACATACTGGTGCACAAACACACACATACAACCAGACATGTGAAAAACCGCATTCACACACAACATGCAAGACTTAAGCGACAAGCAGAGACAAGAGTGGCAAGGAGGGAGAAGCAGGCAGGCAGAAAGCAAAGACAACACGGCAAGAAAATCAAGAGTACTCACCGATAGGAATGACTATTCCCAGAACAGCTACTGTGATGTTGTTACCTATGAGGTAGTGATCACTCGCAGCTGGGATGAATAGAAAGAGAGAGATAAGGAGAAATAAAACCAAGCAAAAAGTTTTACTCCAAAACAACCTCCCCATAAGCTTTGCCAGAGGGAAACAGAAGTTTCCTGCAACAGAGAGGCATCCGGCTGGAAAACTGTATTTGCATAATATAAAGACAGAGAATCCATCTGATTTCACTTTGGACTTTTTTTTTTTTTTTTTTTTTAGCACCATGTGTAAATGAAATGTAGATGAATCATACTGCAGTGCTATATAAATGCAATGAGATGCATTTTAATGTAAGTGCAGGCGTATATAGCTCCAGTGAGGAATGCATTCACTAATACTGTTCATTGCAGGGTTTTACTGGGAGAAAACAAATGTTTAAAGAGAAAACATGACTTTGGAGGTTAAAATATAGGTATTATAAGTAGTGTTCTGTTGAAATGGCATATCTTTTTTATTGTTATCACTTCCATATTGTGTCCAGTTTTGTCTTTCACCCGTCACCCCAACATGTTAGTGTGGAGTTTGAACATTAATCCTGCTCCCAAAACTCCTATTAGCAAGCAGGCGCTATTAGCCAAAGTGTGATCAGATGGCTATAATGAAGTCTAGTGAGGAGGATTAACAGAAGAGATCACAGAGTAGGCCCTGCATACTGATTGGCTTGTACTAGAAAGAGATTCTGTGTAGTTGTGTTCAGGGAAAATGCACAGATGGGATGAGACTGATGGAATGCACAATTAAGACACACATTTTCTCTCATGAATGTAATCATATAGATTTAAATGTTGTTCAGGAATACGTAAACAAATACACAGAGACACACAGCCACATCTCTATGTCTTTGTGAGGACACTGACTGACATAATGCAGCTTTAACCATCACACACAGATGAGGACACACGGAAAGAGGCACAGCAGGTGATGCAGCTCCATGCCGAGAAGTGAAGCCTGAGTCAGCAGAAGTGAATAAGGGGGTTTTCTTAAAGTATGAGCGACGTGGAAAGGGTTATAAGACTCTAAAGGGCGGATTAATAGAATCTTATTAAAGCAGCATTTATGAAAGAAGGAGTCATGGAGACGGAGAGAGGAAGACGCAACAAGGAAAGAAAGAAATCAAACTTGAGAAGGTCTAAAAACATATCTGAGTTTCATTAAGACTTTTACACTGGAGGGTTTTAAGTTCAAAAACAATTTGCTGTCTGTGTGGAGCCATTCTTATTTTTATGTGACTATTCTACTCACCTCTGACATAAAACTGAATACTAACTACAGTAAACATGTAAGCTTATCCTTTAAAACAATAGAAATCCCTCTTTTATTGCAATGCATTTGGATTAAATTAAAAAAAATCATTTATAGAGATTCCTCTGTATCGTCAGTTTTTCACTGATTACTAGCAAAGTCTTCTGTTCTCATCTTAAATCATTACATAAATAAAAGCATTTGTTGCATGTTAAGAAGGTATTTACCAAAGAGTAGCCACAATAAAAAGAAGCATCTTCCTGAAATTTCATCATCGTTGAAAGATGGATGAACTACTGCCAGAAACAGAGGCTAGTTCTGAATTGTAAATGCATATATATGCATATGAGCATTTTGTACCAGCTGTTGTTTATCTTTCATCTTTCCCACCAAACTCCTGGTTTCTCCTTGCACCAACTTGGCAGCTATAGTGCAGCACATGTGTCACAGCTGACGCTGGCAAACTTGACAGTGTGAACTGAGTTGAAAATTACAACACATGGCCTGTGGGTTTGGAGATGCATCTTGTTCATGCCCCATTTTCTCATCCGTGTCTGCTCCACCTCTCATCTAGAGCCCTTGTGGTGTGGCGAGGAGGCTGACAACTTCTGAGACTAGAGGAAACATGTTCCCTACTTCTTAGCAACTCTGATGAGACAAGCTGGAACAGCGGCACTCTTTAATTTTCAGAAAATCACTTTCACTTTTGCCATCCTGTCTGTCCTTATTTTTGTAAAAGCTGTTTCACCCAAGACTGTGTTAATTTTTTAAACTCCTTTTCTCCCTGTTCAAGTGCTGACAGTCATGCTTCTTGTTGTGGACTAGTCATTTAACAATCCTTAGCTATACAGTTTTCTCTCAGCTTTGTCAATCTGATTTTAATACATTCAGACTTTTAACACTCATAATACTTCCAGTCTCCTTTTTGTCTGTATGACCTCTTCAGCTTCATTCCTTGTTCTCCAGATGTCTTATAAGAAAATGTCTCTAATGTCTAGGAAGTACAAAATGTCCAAACTGTTTTTTGCTTCAATATTCCATGATGTACTTCTACTGAATTACAGAGTATATATCTTTGCAATTACATACAAAAATGATTTGAATGTATTGGGTTGGATTTGGCATTCAACAATGAATGAACCAAACTCTTTTCAGGATTCTGTGCTCTTTGTACTTGTGTGAGGAAGAACAAATGCATACTGTAACCGTAAAGCTGACTGGGCAGCTACGGTCAAAGAAATTCACACAGATTAGAAGTGATTCCCTTAAAACACGGTAGATCATATGGTGTGCAGCACAGTGGTTTATCAATTTGGCTTCATAGCGTTACCCAGGATTTTTCTCTGCCTCCAAATTCAATTTAAGTCTTAGCATGGCTTTGTAAGCCATTGTTACTGCTGTTATATTTTGCTGTTATTGTTCTCGGGCAACAAACTGTAAACCAGCGTTTTTCTGGCACGCCAGTAAAAGCTTGATTGGTGCGACAGAACGAAACATGCTGCCAGTTTTCGAGAGCGCGTACAACAGAGAAAGATATAGAGACAGAGGGAGAGAGACGAAAAGACAAAGAGAGTGAGAGAGGCTGTCAGAAAGTGAGGATGAGTGATGACGGGTGGAAGGCGAGAATGGAGGGGACTGTCGTTTGTTAGTTTTGACAGCTCTGTTACACGTTGCTCATAAGGGATCGACAGCTAGCAGACCAAGAGATACGTTTATGAGTGAATGTGTGTGTGTGTACGAGAGGAAAAAACAAAAACGAGGAGGACATACAGTAAATAGACAGATGGTCAGACAGAGACACAGGGGAAGAGAGGCGATAGAGTGAAAAGAGATTGATTTAAGTAGTAGTTTCAGCTCCCTGCTGCTTTAATGGCAGGTGGTAGAAGTAGTGATGGCAGTGGAGCATTACACACACAGGAAAACACACATTCTGTATGCATACATTCACATTCATGTACACCAACCCCACTTACCTCTGTGGGAAAGGTTGGCATTGCTCTCCCTTTGAATACTGTTCGGAGCCACTGGACCCAGCAGCGGTGTGTGTGAAGATGTTGATGTCTGACTAGCGCTGCTGAAACTGGTCGTCTCGGTGCTTGTGGCAGCCGGGGTCTGAGGATGTTCAGTGGAAGTGCTCCTGGGGGTCTGAGGATGGGCTGGTGTCATCATTCGCTTCGTTGTTGGTCTGAGTGTTGTAGCTGCGGCCGTGGTGCTGGTGGTGGTGGTGCTTGTGGTGGTGGTTGCCGGAGTTGTAGTGGTTGTAGTTGTTGTTGTGGTGGTGGTTGTTGTTGTTGTTGTGGTACTCGGTGTGGTCGTGGTAGTGGTAGGAGCAGCAGTTGTAGTTGTTCTGGGTCGGACTGTGCAGAAGGAACAAGATAATAATGAATAAACCAAACAAACATAAGAACTTGTGGTGTCCTGGAAACTAGTATTGTACTCAAAAGTATTCAATCAGTATTCATTTGCAAGACAGACGTTAATCAGAGTCTGATGTGAAGACGGTACCAGAGGAATGGGCTTTATGCACAGCTCCACTACGTCCTGAACTTCAGCCAGCTCCTTTGTTTCCTGTCTTTCATTATTGGACAAACTGATTAATCCAGGTGTGTCTGACCT
>JAQQZY010000020.1:5373325-5394748 GCA_030068375.1 Ostorhinchus rueppellii | reverse complement strand
ACATATTTTGGGAAAAAGTTATATATATATATATATATATATATATATATATATATAAAAAGCTAAATATGATAAACTAATAGAAAATAATAATAAATAAATAATAATAAACTAAAGGAATAGTTGCATATGTATACATGCTGCCTAATCCAGACAGACACCAGTAAAATTGACCTCATCAGGGACAAAGCCAAGAAAGAGGGCTTCTGATGAGACTAGAATAATGTTCAAAATATATATAATTAAAAAAAAAAGAGCAAAAAAGTGTGAAAAATCGGTTGTCTCTGCAGATTTCAACTCACGGTTTGTTTTGCGTTATAATACACACTTAGTGCAACTTGAATTCTGTTCAATCTCTGACTTTGACTCACAATTACTCAACAAAGCTCCACTACCTGGACAGAGCTATACTGTAACTACATAAATTGAGTTTCTAGAGTGGAAGATTCCTAAGAGACTAAAGAAGGCTACCACCTGAGGCCCTGAACATTTCCACAACAAACTTTCCATTGGATAATAACACTCTTCTACAAGTAAAACGCTTCCACAATAAAAGTAGTTAAACTTTACCAAATTTGACTCACTAATAAAGAAACATTAAGTCAAAAGTGTTAGTTGGTTGTAGTTCCTACAGTCTAGGGCCAAAATGTGAAATTCTGAGAATTAATGAGAGAATGGATTTTATTCAGAAGGAATGTTTGCCTCACAGCTATCGGATCAACCTCAAAACAGTGTGTGCAGCTTACAATACATTCACTTTATAGGTTCTATTGTATAAATGTACATAAACCAACATATGTGTAATAACACACCATCCTTTATATTGAAAACATGAGCTAACCAGCACTTTTGTGATTTGCTGTCTGATTCATCTTATTAAAGTATGTAACATTTAGCACATTTAATGTCTGAAGCAGATATTTTCCAAGAAATTGTAGAGCAGTGTTACTGGAGTTATTAAAATGTTTCAGCTGCAACAACAGTGAGCAACTTCAACCACCATCGGTTTACTGGGGAACATAAAGATTGGACAATGCTAATAATCACTGAGCTCATTTGGCCTGTGAAACAGTGGTTCAGGGAGCATGAGACAATATTTTTACACATGAATTGGTCTCCACAAACGCCAGACTTGAACCCCATTAAATCCTTGGGATGTGCAACCAACCACTTCTTCAAGAATAAGGAGGGAAAATTGCTGGGAAAATATAATTTGATTTGTCATAACTCCTAAAATTACAGGTAAATGTGTGTCCAGAGTCCTACCTTGTTGGAGGGAATGTGGAGATGTCAGTGCAAATCATGTACATGTCTTTTGGTTACATCCTAAACTTGCATCCTTTCGGGATATTGGGATTATTCATTCATTCATTCATTTCCTGAACCCGCTTTATTCTCACTAGGGTCACGGGGGTCACTGGAGCCTACCCCAGTTACTTAACAGTGAAGGCGGGGTACACCCTGGACATGTCACCAGGGCATATAAAGACAAACAATCACTCTCACATTCACACCTATGGGTAATTTAGATAAACCGATTAACCAGTGCATGTCTTTGGATGGTGGGAGGAAGCCGGAGTACCCAAAGAGAACCCACACGGGGAGAACATGCAAACTCCACACCCCCAATAGTGGGATTACCCAATAAATGAAAAATAATAATAAGTAAATTATGTTTGGTGATGCTTTTCAGATATATTATTGATAATGTGCTAATGTGTTTTTGGACTGTGTAGAACCACAGCTTTACTTAAAGATGCTTAATATTCTAGTTCTGCAGCTCAACCTGATTACCCACTATTCCCGCTCCGTTATTTACATGGCAAATGAAAATGTTCATTCCAATAATGAAGCTGTTTTCATGCAGATGTGTATGTTACCTTTTCAATGACAATAATTAACTTGTCATGTCAAGGATGCGCTAAATGACATGCAGTATGACGACGTGCCATTTATCATGTCAAAATATGAAAAAGTGTCTGGATCCATTCATGCCATATTGAATTTTTCTTCTAAATTGTCTACTGGTTTGACCATAAACGCAGCCTGTTTTTCATTCCTTTCAACCACCTTCATCTTCCAAGTGTTGGTGTCGAAATATAAATCTAACAACCTGTTGATGTCCAAGTAAGCAGTTTATGTTTGACATGTAGGCGTTATTTATTTATTATTTTTTAGAAATTCTGGCAGAGGGTTTTTTAACAAGACAAACTGTGTACATCCCACACGTCTTAATGAGGAAATATTCTAAGTCAGAATATCCAAACACAGTATGCTGTTTACATGCCCCATATAAAATTGTCATATTCAGAATATTATTGAAATATCTGCAATGTGCAAACATCAGGACTGCGACAGAGCATTTTATTTATAGTAGTGCTACGACCTTGAATATGCAACATGGTTCACTAAACGAAAGAGGTGACACCATTCAACTCCTGTACTCATTTGTGAGTCAAAACGAATACCTTTGAATGTATTTTCAGCCGCTGGACCACAGACAAGTCTTCCCACCAAAAAAAAAAAAAAGATGCAAACATGCAGCAGAGTGGAAGTGAAACCTAATCAGAGGAGACATTTGATCATACTAAATAAGCCTTCTGCAGTGTTTTCATGTGTGTGTACGATCAACGGACATGCTCCTTCTCCTCCTTCTTCTCAGAGGCATTCTTTGAGTGCTGGCCTACATACATCATCATTTCTCTTTCTCTCTTTTCTCTGTGTCAGCTCCTTTCTCTTCACCTTTGCAAACACGAGGCGCAAAACAGAGCGGCCCATTAAGAATAACAACTTAACAAATGTGGCAACTGTGTTGGCCGGGGATTGAGCTGAGTGGTGAAATAAGGTCAGTGAAATAATGGGAGTGTGCTGGGAATACTGGTAAACCAGGAGAATCCCTGACCTTGTTACAGTCTTCCCAAGATAGACCTACTGGAACACCATGCATTAAAGTTTCTGAATGAGTTATCATAATGTGAAATGTGAATTTATTTTGTCTTGTGGTGAATACTGATTAGAGATGAATGCGTCATTACTCAAAAGGTTATCTTATGCCAAATTCCAACATTTGAATTAGGCTTTACACTGATCATGTCGCCCATATCGGATCGGCCGATATTTGGCATTTTTTGAAATGTTCGTGATCGGCCGTCATGTCATAAATCACCGATCCGATCAATGACGCTATGTGATGGACAATAAAGTTTTTTGAATCTTCACGACGGCAACATCCATGGGCGACACAAACAAACAGGTGTGGAAGTTTTTCAAAGTGAGAGAAACAGACATAGCACAAGCTATCTGCAATATATGCAACGCTACAGTACCTCACAGGGGAACAGCGGCAAAAAATTTCAACACGACAAATTTAATCAGACACTTGGAAAAGACACACGGAGGAGCATGTGGAGTTCAAGACACGCAGCGAGGATGAAAAAAAAAACAAAAGCAAACTCTGAAACGGATGCCAAAGCAAACAACTTTAGACAGTGCTCGTCCGTATAGTCGGACATAAGTATATAAAGTACATAAACAAGTAATTTAAATATTGCTCCTCACGTGATCAGATCGGTGATCGGTTTATTTAAACTCAGTGATCGGTGATCGGCACAAAAATTGTGATCGTGTAAAGCCCAATTACAATTATACACATGAATGAAAAGAGGGGTATAAATAGTTTTGTCCACAGTACCATTTCTGCGGGTTGTTTTTTGGAATTAAGAGAGTAGTTATGATTTCAGAGTTTTTCATATTTGTGAATGGACTAATGTGAAGTCTGGACGGTCTGGGATTGTGGATGTGAAATTAGGAAATGGACCTGATGATGTATTTAAGTTGTTTTAAATGTATCATTCTTATTCACGGTTTTATGTACTATTGGTTTTATTGCTCTTATTTTGAATTTGTTGTTTTTAATTGTACAGATTTTATGTTTTTTTTTTAAATCTATGTCTGTATTTTATTCTGTTATTCTTTATTTATTTATTTTCCTGAACAGCACTTTGGTCCGCTGTGGTTGTTTTAAAGTGCTTTACAAATAAAGCTGGATTGGATTTAAGTTGTTCACTCATTTGGCAAAGTTAAAAAGAGGAAAAGGAAAAAGAAGCAGTTGGAAAAAAATAATTTTAAAATTATTTAGGAATATTGAAACGAGATGGTAAGTATGTTTTTGTTGTTTTTTTATGTTATGGCGTGAATGCTTGATGCTGTACACATTTAGTTTGATGTAAGTGGTGGATCAGGTGCAGAGAAAAAGCAAAAAGATAAACTTTTGCTTCTAGCTTATTATTTTGAAATTTTTTTTTAATGTTTATTACAGTTATTATACCAAGTGTTCTAATTGATGTACAAACCAAAAAAAAAATTATTCATTCAGTCACTCATTCACACATGAATACTTAGTTTTACGTGAATATTTATTTTTGTCTCAGAAACTTTTACCATTGTGTGAAATTATTTTAAAAAATGAACTGGCTGATTTGACAGTAAAAGAAGTACCTGTTTGTACTGGCAACTTTATAGAGGCAACCATCAGTTTTCAGGGTCAGAAAACCTCAACATGCTGAATACTTTAAAGCTGAAGATTTATTTATAGACACATGTATAAATACTTAATAATAAGGTAGACTCCTTTTAGCCCTGTTCAGCGAGAAAAACCCGATTAATTTCCGTCTGACCTCACACTCGATCATGGTACTGTGATTACAGCAACAGAGACTTTGTGACATTCCTCCACACGTTTCCTCTAATTAAATGTGCTCAGAGACTGTGTGATTTATAGGCTAATAGTGAGACCGACTTACCTATAGCGCAGCGCCTCATGTCTGGTCCCAGCTCCATGCCGTCAGGACACGCACAGGTGTATTTAGGGGAGTGGTCTGTAATCTGAGGGGCTTTCAGACAGAGGTACTCGCAACCACCGTTCGGCAGACTGCCCATGTTACAGGTGTCCGGGGCTTCAGGAGAACACAGAGCAAAAAACAAAAACATTAAGAGTTTAACCCTTTATTGTGCAAATGACTATTTTTGGTAATTTCCTGCATACATTACAAGACAGTGACATCAACAGTTATACTGAGGATGAAGTAACGGTAGTAATGTAAGGAATGATGTTCAAAGGGATCATGTGGATGTGGACAGGGGTCTGGATGAGCAGATAGGTTGGTCTAATGTTCGAAAATAAATGTTCCTTTCACCTTACATGTCAGGGTTCTCCCCAGACGATGGAACAACGGCGCTGCGCCAGTATACTGCTAGCTCAGCGCCACTATACTCTTTTTCAAATTCAGGAGTTTTTTATGTTTTCATCGGCATTGGTTTGTCTGTCTGTTAGCAAGAGAACTCAAAGTTATGGATTTTCATGAAATTTTCACAGATTGTCAGAAATGGGGTATCCTGTAGATTATTAGATTTTGGTGGTGATCCGTACATTCAGCGCCATCTAGTGGATGAAAGTACAAACACTGCCTTGGCGGAGGTCTGCGCTCTGAGTGCTTCTCTAGTTTTTATTTATTTATTTATTTATTTTTATTTTCCCCCAATAATTTTGCTAAAATCTACTGAAATCTGCCGGGTTTGCAGGTACACGCTCAATTTTCTAGCACCATGTTGTTTTTTCTTTGAAATCTCATGGAGTTGTGTCTATTGCAAGGTTTTAGCGTGAGACCTTCTTCCCATTGGTGAGATATGATGGATCGATGGTCTATCCGGGGTGGGGGGTGGGGGGGGCACCTGGATACTATAAATTTCTGGGGAGAACCCTGCATGTTTTCTTATATTTTTTATATGGATAAGGAACCAACTATGGTAACTTCATTAATCTTTGTTTTATAATTTACTGCATAACAGTAAAATATTCTGAAAAAAAAAAAAAAAAAATCGCAAAAGAAGTAAAGTATTGTTATGTCCTCCAATAACACACTAAGGTTGAAATTTGGAATTTCAGAGTATTTCTACAAGTGAACTATAAAGAGTTAATGTGTTGATGATTCTCAAATGCCCACAAAGTCCGAAAGAGGCTGAAATGGAGGCGACCAGTGTCTAAATGTCCAGAGGTAGATATGACACACGAGTAGTTCAGGGACATCTGTATATTAGAGAATCACTTGGCATTCATGCAGAACCATGAGGCTCTGAAAGTATTTTTGTGTCAAATAAAGTTCTGCCCAAATGTCAAACTACATTTACATGTTGAAGTTGTTTGTCATCCAGTTCTGAGTCCTACAGTCCTCTTAACTGTACCAGAGTTCTCCAACAAAATAGCAACAGCCTGTGTTGTTGTGTCACTGCTGCGTTCTAATACTTTATTTGGGATTTAAATCAATCTATTCCTGCGTCCAATGTTTCATTACAGCTGAGTCATATGAATCTGATTACTGTTCGAAAAAACATGTTTAAGGGTTTAGCACCACTTTAAGCATCCGCAAATTCATTTATTCATTCATTAACCTTTATTGAATTTAATACCTCATTTTCAATCAGGTTGAAAAAACACTTACTAAATGAATAAATACATATAAAAATTCTATTAAAAAAAAAACACAAAAACAAATAGTAAGGTGAAAAACAGTAACATGCTGTAGTAATGTTCCAAGTGTGTGAAGTACAAAAACTAAAAAAAAGCCACCACCCCGAACTTTGTTATTGCCTGTAGGAGCATCACTTCAAGCAATAAATAATAGCTATTGAAGTAGCAGCATTACATTCTTCCAGGCACATTTCTGTATTTAGAATTATATAAATGTAAAGCAGAGTTTTAACCCCTTGACGCCTATTGTCGCAAATTTGCATCAAACCCCTTTCACTCCAATCAAAATACTATCTACTTGAAAGCAAAAACACAAGTGAATTTTTTTTTCATAATTGGAAATAAATTCAGGTGCCAAGGGGTTAAATTTAACCTTTTTTTTTTTTTTTAGGACAACAAAGGTTACATAGCCATGTTTTATATAGAATTTTGTTCAGTGTGTTATTGCATAATGCATTTAATGTTTGAGGTAATTTGTGAGCTTGAATTGTAACAACAGAACTTGCTCATAGTGATGATACTGGACTCTAAACTGCAGAAACAGACAGTCAAACCACATGACCTGACTCATTTTACAACATGGATAAAAGCTGTCTCTGTTATGATCCAAAAACCTGAAATTCTGAATATAATAAACTCCAGAAAACAGATGCAACTTTTACAGGGTGGCCTCTCTTTATTCCTTGACCCATTTTTTTGGTCCAGTGAGTAGTTGCTTAGGTGAGGGCAGAACTTTTTTTTTTTTTTTTTATCTCTTCCTCCAAATAAAAAATTTACATTTTGCTTCCTAACTCCAGACTCATGAAAAAAATTTGCTGCTCTTGTCATGTGGGAACGCAGTAGAATTAGGTCAGGTCGCGGTCGATGTTGCCTCCTGACTTGGTACATAGTTTTAGAGAACATCACATCAGAGGGCTCATCAGCTGTCGGAGCAGAAGCAACATTACTCTGTACTCACAGAGAGTTTTTAATAAACTGGGAATACATGCACCATCTCATGTATGGGACTGTGATGCATGTATGACATTCTCTGGGCTTTCTCGATTAAAAAGCAATAAAGATCTTTGGGTCAACATCCCCCCTCGATACAGCAAGAGAACATATTTAAAACCCTTAACGCCCAAAGCACAGCCAGATGGATGCAAAATAAAACCAAAGATAAATAATAAAAAGGCATAACAAAAACTGGATGGATAGAAAGAGAGGCTTTGTTGAGAAAGTGTGTCAAAAAAAAAAAAAAAAAAAAAAGCTTAATTTGAAAGAAGCAGCACTGAAATGCGTGGAAAAGCACTGGAACAACCAATCAGGAGGAGATAATGTTCGCTTATGGTGTTGTTTAGATAAGGTAGATTTAGAGAACGCAACTTACTGTATATGAAAAATGGAAGTAAACACGGGCTGGTTAACTTTGCTTATTTGCTTCAGTCACATTACATTGAATGTCAAATTGGGAGGACTGTGTGCACGACTATCTTCACAGAGCAGCTAACAGTCATTGACTATGGCTCTATTTAGTCTGGGAAAGCCTGGCTGTTTTATGTCTTGTTTTTGTTGGCATTTAGGAGAAAACATGCTAAATTTTGTGATATTGCTTTGTGCAAAGCTCTTGATTTATTAATGAGAGAATGCAATTAGTTCCCCACTGGCATCCAGACAAGACAGCTTTGAGCTACGCTACAGAAGAATACAACAAAGCATGAAAACACAGGCTCGCAGAAGCAAACTGATGGTGCTCAGTCTGACACGATGTGCATGCACGCATGTTGGTAGATCTATCTTTCACCAGCATGCAGATGCACATAAATACAGGTGTATATTTGCAACTGGGAATATATGGGTGCTTCTATGAAACTGGTCCCTAAAAAAAGGACAAGGGGGCTAAAAATTCAAACCAGATGTAGACTAATGATATGAAGCAAGTTTGGCAACACTTTGGGTCTGTTTTAAAAATAAATAAGTTTTTTAAAAAACAATATCCTTATTGACTTTTATATTAGACAATAATTAATTATATACTCAACATAAAGCAAACAATAAGCAACATATCCCCCCCAAATAAATACATGAACTAGAAGAGTACTTGAAGAGTACAGACCTCCGCCAAGGTAGTGTTCATCTTTTTTTTTTTTTAAGTAGTGTTTGTACTTCCACGAGATGGTGCTGAATGACATCATATGTAATTCTGTGCCGCCATGCCCTATCTCGCAATGATAAAGAATCCTTTAAAAAAATTCCTGGATGCAGATGGTGATAAGGATCACCTCCAACATTTAATCGTCTCTTCCTTGACCCAGAGCGGACATATCCTCAAAATTACATCAAAATCTGTCCATAACTTTTTGAGTTATGTTGCTAACAAACAAACAAACAAACAAACAAACAAACAAACAAACAAACAAACCCTCATACCCTGGCAAAAACATAACCTCCTTGGCAGAAGTAATGCAAGCAAAAAAAAAACAACAAAAAAACCCCTATATAATATAGGAATAAATAAACAGCATACAGCTCCATAAATCAGCACCATTGTCAAAATTAATTGGTCTCATAACATCTGAGAAATTCAATTAAAGGTGACCATATTTTCACTAAATCCCCTCCCCTTCCTGGAACAAAAATAAATACTTACTGGGATAAAAGAGAAACTATTTTTGAGATAAAATGCATTTTATATTATTTTACATTATATTTAATTCAAAAATGTGCATATAACATGGTCCAAAAGGCATGAAAAATCCAAGAAAAATACTACTATTTTTTTTCGAATATCTTTTTATGGTCTCACAGGTACATTTTGGGAATTGAACTAATTATGCAAGGCAGAGTGTTTTACAAAAATGGTCGCTGTTGCAAAATCATTCATGATTTATATGTTTTTAACTGGGCAGGTTCTGCATAAAACAGAAGTGGACATGATGGGTTACACACAGAACCTGTAATGAGACTGCTGATTCATGAAAAACCAACACATCTGGGTTAGAAAAACCACTAGGATCATCAAATTGAACACAGTGTCTTTATTTATAGCGGTATACAAGACCATTTTAAGCGATGTGTTCCAGATCAAATGTACTGACACTTGGGTACTTTTTTGTGTCTGAATTTTAGTCCTATTTTTGGCCCCAATACTTTACTGAAAATCATTAATTTTGGGATGGCTCAGAGCAAGAGTATAATTTTTCTTTTGCGTTTATTGGAGGTCATCATTGGGTACATCCTCCAGGGGAATATGGCTAAATTTCTCTTTTATTATTGGGTTTAAAAAGGTACCAAAATGTACTCAGTTTCATAGAAGCACTCATATCCATTTAGAGCAAACACAGTGAACATATGATTCACTATGCACAGTGCTTCCATCAGTTTAATCGATTTCACATCAGGTTATGTGTATATTGTTTCTGGCAGCTTCAATAAGTGGATCATTCAAGGCATTGTTAGCAAGCACTTCAATCTGTGATGATATTTTTGTCTCAGAACAAACTCAATTTTCAACAAGACAAATCACACCTTATAATTCAGCTTTAACGTATCCATGTAATGTAAAAACAGCTTTCTTCAGTAGGAAATGACATACTTGGTTAAGGTACTTTTAGTGGCCTATAAAAAAACTGTTATGAGGAACTGGGGAAAGACAGAATCACCAACAAAGGACCAGTGGATTACAATTATTGAAGGAATGTACACAAACAAAAAAAATAACTCCCAAACTGAGCCTATAAGAAGCAGAAATAGACAAAATAATGGAATAAATGGACTGATTATGTAGCAAAGTTAAGGTAATTAATGTGTGATTGCACTTGACATTTCTCACACTGTTATTTATTAATTACAACTTTATTTTATCGTCATTGAATGCAGCACCCCTGCTGTCCAGGGTGGTACACCCCAGGGAGTTAGCAACAGTTCTGTTGTGCTGTCTACCTGGTAAGTACACTTATCTATCCTGTCATTTTACATTATTTAATTTCATATTTAAGTGGGTGTTTTACATTATCATATTTGTGTAAGATTTAGCTCCTTATCAGTCGAGCATATTCTTGTGTGAAAGTGACTGTTTTTACTTATTTGTTCATAGCATAATTAACACATGGTGAGTTAGCCAAGTTGTATTTTTTTTTTTATTTTTTTTTATTTTAGCTTAACAGTGTCAGAACATGCTCGGGTGTTACTGATGAGACGGACTGTATATTCTTCTGCCAGGAATAAACGGTGAGTGTCTGAAGTGGTTCAGTTTCTGTTGTTCACAACACAACACATGAATACAACCGCTACAACTACAGAACTCGGAATGGAGGAAGGACTGAATAATGTGGATGTAGTGTCGTGCAGTGTACCCAAGAAAGGTTTGTTTGTTTTTTGTTGTTTTTGGTGACTATGTATGGAAGCAAATGTATGCCATCAGAAATTGAATGGTTGTATTTTGCAATAACTTTTTTTTTTTAATGGTTGTATTTTGTGATTTGAATATTTTAGCTGTAATTTTGTTTGAATTGTTGGATTTTGTTATTAGAATTTTTTGTAGCTGAATATTTGTTTTTCATTATTTGAATTTTATTATAGTTGATTTTTTTCTTTTAATTGTTGAATTTTTATGCATAGTTTCATATTCTGAATTCAATTATTAAAAGAAACAGTTTCTTAATTCAATATTCTCAAATAAAATGTGTTAGTGCAAAATACAAACCATTCAGTTTCTGATGGCACACATTTGCTTCAATAACTATGCATTTATAAAATTTAAATAAAAACTTAAGTGAAAATTAAAAAACAAAAAACAAACCCAGCTTTTTTGTATATCTTACCCTTAGGCTGCCTTTGTTCATGGAAAACCACCAGGTCCAGCGGGTTGTTGAGGTGTTCTGCTACCTTTGCAACATCGTGGCCTGTCAAACGGTTGACACTGTATATTGCTTCATCCTCCAGGTCTGTCCAATATATGCGATCCTGGATATAAAAAGAAAATGTGTTTGTTAAAAGAAAAAAAAAACAAAACATCCCCCTGGGTTTAAAAAAAAAAAAAAAAAACCCAGCAAGGCCCCCTACCTTAAACCTTTACCTTCTTCTTTAAAGCTGCAGGAAACAAAATCAGAGAGAAAAAAACCCAGTCTGAAAATACACCTTCCTGCTATAGCTCTGTCCTCTTTGTCCATGTCAAAACACTATATAAATAGAAATGACCTGATGCTGTTTCATGCTTCTATGGCAAAGTAAAGCCACTACATTTCCTTAAGCCCCAAAACAGTCTTGTTTCTCTTAGACCAGTTGAATTAATATGGCATTTTTGCCCAGTGATGCCAAAAACTATTAAATACTGCATCTTTAATGCCGCGCCCACACTAATATCTTAAAATATTTTGCAAAAGGCACATTTTTCGCTACATTTGAGCATCTTAACCACACCATTACTGCATTTTAAGTCGCAAAAGGAGAAAAAAGGCTTTCCAAGGTTAAGATTTTCAGTTTGTGTGTATCCATGTGGAAAGGGAAAATGGAGAGATTTGAAAATGATGGCATGACATCCTGGTCTTGTCATGTCTGTTATTGCTTTGTGATATGAAGTTGCATCTGAAACATCACATTCAGGTGTAGAAATCAGTGCATGACCTACAGTATATTGAGGTCAGCAAAGATACCTTTGGGAGATGGACTGGACCTGTGTTCATGTAAAGAATACACTTCCATAATACAAACCAACACCTAAGGTATCTTCAGTTTACAACTAAATTTGTTGTTACTGCTTCACCTTCGTGACAGATAAAAGCCTCAGCATGTACCACGTCCAGTATTGTCCATGGTGTCCACAGGTTGGACAGTACTAACTATGGTTTGTCTAAGCTTTGGTACTGGTTTGTAGTCATTTTTCATTGTTATGTGGACAGAGACATGTTGCAAATTGAAAGGTGTGTTGACAGAATATTTGAAAATAGAAGACAACATCCTATTAGACAAATATTGGGGTTAGTGTGGACAGGACACAAGACAAATAGACAAAAGCTAAGGCTCGACACCAATAACAAGTGGTGCCAGACACAACAAACCCCACCCCTTGTGCATACTGTAGCTTATTTTGGCATCATGTCTACGTGTGTGCTGATGTCATCATATCAGCTGCCTCTATATATATGTGTCAAGTATGAAGTGAATTGAAACAAAATTTATGTTTTAAACTCGTAAAATTTCACCCATTATAAATAAATTGGAGAAAAATAAGATTTAAAAACTCCATAAACAATTTGAACTTTGATCTACTTTTCCTAAAATGTAATCACAACTATTTTGAGTCACTTTCAATCTATGAACTCAATTTGGTATGAATTCAACCAATAGTTTTGCGGCTAGAGTGTTAAAAAAAAGAAATAAACTAAATGAACCAAAAACAATACCCCTTGCCTCTCCTTCGGGATGTGGGGTCATTAAAGACAATTTATATAGTGTTTAACAAATGTATTATTCCATCACCACCCAGTATAAAGTGTTTAATAGTATGTGCCATAATTTAATAGTATTTCTGTTTATGAAAACATGTTTTTATGTTTCTATAAGTGTTAATCCACCAGTATATGCAAGATCTTTTTTATCAAAACATAACTATTTATCCTCACCAGGGTCATGGGGGTCGCATGGAGCCTATCCCGGCTACTTATGGGCGAAGGCGGGGTACACCCTGGACAAGTTGCCAGTTCATCACAGGGCTGACATATAGAAACGAACAATCACTCTCACACCTATGGGCAATTTAGATTAGCCGATTAACCTATCAGTGCATGTCTTTGGATTGTGGGAGAAAACCCACGCAGACATGGGGAGAACATGCAAACTCCACAGAGAAAGGTCCCACCCGGGAATTGAACATGGGGCCTTCTTGCTGTGAGGCACGAGTGCTAACCACTGCACCACCGTGTTGCCCCATAAATTTTCCAGTTTAATGTTTTCCAAAAATACAAAGGGAAATGCAGCAGCAAATGACTATTTTTTAAATGAAGTTGCACAATTCCAGTTATTATCTTGCATTCCTGTGTAAAACTACATAAAAGCAATGGCAGCAAGAATGCAAACTGTTATCTGCACCAAAGGTGGACACACTAAATATTGAGATTTTTGGTTATTTATTGTCAACAAGGACCATTTTATTATTCCACTTGGTCATTTTCTTAATGAATAACAATGAAATTGTTTGTTTGAAACAAGGTTTTGATGAACTATGAATGTCAATTATGTTTTCTTGTTTTCATGACAGGTGGTCTAATACATTTGTTAAGCACTGTATGTGTCAAACAAGACATTGAAGCTAAATACCACATACTGCAGTCTTATGATAAAATGTTTCACGTAAAATAGCAACATTCAGGGAAATTATAGATTTGGACTGTGATGTATGAATACATATTTTCTAAACCAAGTTAGCTTGTGTTTTTTACTGCATAGGAGAGCTAGCCTGTCCAGCCATTGGTTTTCTTAATAAGAAATCTATCTGGAATCACAGGGCTTGAATCCAAATATGAAGGTGGAACTAACAGGTGCTGAGTAAACCAATCACAGATAAGACAGACATGACACTTTTGTCAGAGAAATCTAAGAATATAGGGTATAATTTGTAATTCAGTCCTTATATTTGAATCAAGTAAAGTTGTAAAGATATTTGTGGACTTGGAATTGACTTTGACTTAAGACAAAAATAAGTCTGTGCATATGACGTGTTGTGAAACACCCCAGACTTGTGATTGGTTCGGTATGGATTAGATCATGCATATTTCACAGCGATTGACCCAATTCCAGACTGTCTTTTCAGTACTGAATACACTGAGAAAACCGGATGGCTGCCCAGGCTATAGGAGAGCCGTTTTTCCTTCATCAGCCATATCAGTAGTCTCCTTTTGCCACAGTGAAGCCCTGTTCACACAGACTACTTATGGCCCTCTGGTAATTTGTTATAATTGCAGAGGTCGTCTGAGATCTGCCATGCGTGTAAATTGAAAAGTAAAAATTTTAATGCAAATTAATGACCCTATTTCAGGAAACATAGAGGTCCTGTGATAATATTAGTCTCTTGTGAACAGACATCTGTGCGATTTGAAGTGATTTACCCGTTTTTGCACCTTTACTCTGCCTATGTTCCCGGTTGAGAACTATGACGTCTGTACTGGGAATTATAAATGACAGTTGTAACAGTATTTTTGGAGCAATTTCAGGAGGCTCATGCCATGATAGGACATGAATATTCACAAAAATAACAGACTTGAGTCCATCAGGAGAGCAAAATTCTCAAAAGATGAGGAGAAAAGATAAACAGCAAGGAGCGATTTTCTATCTTTCAACAGTTATCTGTAATTGCAAAGCCCATTGACATCAGACCTGGGGGATAATTACTGTAAATATGAGTAAAAACCTGATTTTGCTCATCTTGTGCAAATCTGCTGCATGAAACCCAGATGTAAGGGTTTCATTTCTAAATTGCCCAAGGTTTAAAGGTTATATTAGGCCCATTTTAATAGGTCTTTAATTCATGTGTATAGCCTGATTTCTAATTGTAAATTTTAAGACTAATATTTCTCCTCAACATCTTAACTGAGCAGCTAATGCCATTTGCAACTGCATTTCATCACCTGTAGGCACTGAAATACATGTGTTATGCTTGTTCTTGACTGATTTTATTGTATCCTTACTTGCAGATAATGCATAAGAAAACACAATACAAGTGGTGCCAGCCACAACAACCCCACCCCTTGCAGATATTTTGTTTATTTTGGCACTGATCCAGTCAATGTCATCATGTCTATGTGTATGTTGATGTCAGCATATCAACTGCCTCTATATATGTGCCAAGGTTGAAGTAAATTGCAATAAAATTGATATTCATATACATGTGAAATTTCATCCATTATAATTAAATGGGAGAAAAAAAAAAGATTTAAAAAAATCATTAAAAAAAACTTGAACTTTGATCAATTTTCTCCAAAATGTAATCACATATATTCTGGGTTAGTAGCAGTCTATAAAGCCAATTTGGTATGAATTCAACCAATAGTTTTGATGCTACAGATATTTGAAATTTTGTCCACTATAAGTAAATTGGGGAAAAACAAGATTTTAAAAATTCAAAAACTCTGACCTACTGTTCCCTAAATGTAATGAGATCCTCTGTGGGTCACTGGCAATCTATAAACCAAATGTGGTATGAATTAGTCCAATAGTTTAGCTGCTAGAGTATTAACAAATAACAATACCCCTTGGCTCCCTTTCAGGGGCGGGGTAATAAGTATATTATACAACACAATAAGTCTGTGAGAGATGTATATAACCAGCAAGCAAAAATAATCTCTATAACACTTAACATAATGACACTCCTCAGACTGACAATCAGAAAAGGAGTTGCATCCACTGCATGAGAGACGTTAAAGTGAATCATACACTTCATATCCTGTGAGGCAAGGTCACTGTGTCTTTTAATCCATCTTCATCTTTTATTTTTCTTCAGACTCACAATGTATTTGTCTCCCAAACACCTCCTAACAATTCCCTCTAGTGATACTTGGGGATAATATGATAAGCTGTACAAGCGGTTACAGTGTTTGGTTGCCATGGAAACCTGAGCTGAGCTTTCTACACAGACACACATCAATTAAAAAAAAAAAAAAAAAAAAAAAAAGAACCACAGAAAATAAGGATGAGAAATGCCGAGACACAGAGATCATACAGACAGAATGAAGAGATGATTCATGAGGTGAGTATCAGACAAAGAGGTGAAAAAAACCTGAGCTCTACAGTAGCTTCTGTATGATTTCTTCCCATTAGACTCAGACCGTGTTTACCATTTTATGTTATTTGTAAAGGTCAAGGACCTGCGATGGTTTTCAGAATACAAACATGTATCTGTGTGGCTGTTATGACTGAAAACCACAGTGTGCATTTGAGCCGGGTTATCTGTAGACACAACCTTTCTCTCACCTTTTCTTTCTCTATCCCTTACTGGGCTTTCACTCTCTTCATCTCCCTTCACTCAGATTCAGATAACCTTTACTCATGACAGCAGTGCTGAAACAATGAAAGACACATATCAGCTATGTTGGTAATACAAAACTCAAATCTATCATTTTATCTCCCAGCTTTCTCCATCTGCAGATGTCTCGCCGTCAGTCTCCACCTCTGTTTTTCACATTCAATTTCTCCGCTGTCAATCTCTGCTTCTGCCACTTTTACTGACCTTGAAAACTTCAAACAGCATGCAGACCCAGGCAGGTCAGCGCTCATGAATGGATCAAGGTGACTCTTTCATGTATTGAAGGACAGGTTACAACTTGCACACTTAAAGACACTGTTGCACGTACTCTCCTGACAGCACGGCATTGCCTTACATTAGCACTGTCTGTCTCTGGTTGTCACGGAGATGAGAATACATAAATGGATGTGAAATCTTTTTAGGGTCAAGGGAGTATAACCACTGATTTTGTCATGATCTTGTCCCAGAAGAACCGTCAGAGAAATGCTGGTGCCTTTTGACTGACACATCTGTCTGATGAGCGATCGTGCCTCATGCATACTTAGATGTCATCGCAGAGCTACAAATATGATCTCAAACAAAGCCAGACCCTTCAGCTTCTGAGGCCTTTGATTTTCTTCAGTGTATATTCTTTGTTGCATCAAGTTATAAAAAAATAATGCAGTTGTGGAAGTGTTATTAGGAAAGTTTTTCTGTAAATGTCTGGCGAACAACAAAACAGAATTAACAAGCATGGTACGCCCACACAAAACATTTAAGTTTATTTACTTCTGAGGTTCTCCAATTTTTCCATCATAAGCCCCAAAAGAGAAATTTGGTGTTGGTCCAGAACTGAAGTTAATAATGTATACGATACATTTCCATAACAGGAAACATTTTTATTAACTATTCCACCATCCAAAACATCTTGATTAATTGCCCATGAATTGGGAACAGAATGTCCAAATGTGGATCGTGGCTTATAAGATTATGTCAGCAATGGCTTTTTTTGTTTGTTTCATTGAAGTGTATACAAAAAGAACAAAGGCAGTCAAATATGACAGTCAATACTGGTGTTAACATTAGTATGCACTATTAGAATTACATTTAAGTGTTGTTTTGGGAACAAATAACAATGAAACCCGACAAACAACACAATGAAAAGAATACTAAAACATAGTCATGTAAAATAATTAAACTGGTCACCTAAACATAAGAACAAACAACTAAATAATTATATTTAAAAAAAAAAAGGGGGGGGGGGGGATTACATTGTGTCAAAAAAAAATTAAAAAAATCCATAAACAGTGGCCATTTATTGTATAATTTGTTCAAGTTCCCCTGTTTTGAATATCTCAGCAATGACTTTAACACTGACAAGTTCTGTTGCCCTATAACTTGTATAACCATAACTGGGCTGTTACTCTGTATTTACATGAAGCCGAAACACTGGACGGGATTTTACCTCTTGGTGTTGCACTTCCACTCAGCAGAAGAAAAGAAACGAGACTACCAAAGCCCATGACTGACAGTGTAGTGAGTCCAGTCCATATAAAGGTGCTAATACCTCGCTCAGTTTCAATCAGTTTGAAGAAATATTGTGTAACTGCAGTAGCCAGTGTTTCTGTGATCTCGCTCAGAGTCCTGCACGGTTCTGATTTTAACAAACCGCAACCGCCTGTACCCATCACATTTAAACCCGCATCCAACCCGCTTTCCGACAGAATTAAAATAAAATTCCGTACCCGAACTGACCTGCTATAAATAAACCCGATATCTGAACCGAACTGGAATGAAAATAGGTCAGATAGCCAAAATTAAATACAAACCTTTATTGCCTCGACAATCAAACAGTGACATGTGCAAATGTGT
Source organism: Ostorhinchus rueppellii (assembly GCA_030068375.1). NCBI lineage: Eukaryota > Metazoa > Chordata > Actinopteri > Kurtiformes > Apogonidae > Ostorhinchus > Ostorhinchus rueppellii. The sequence goes on along the minus strand of JAQQZY010000020.1, from coordinate 5,376,374 downwards.
TGCTTAACACAGAGTTTGTTGGCACATGATGTTTTGTAGCCTAAGTAAACCGCAAATTAGACTCGCTCTCTCCTGCGTCCGACCCGACCGAACCCGTGTCCGACACAGCACAAAATGTTTCACCCGTTTCATTAAAATTTGCGGTTCACCTGCCGGTACCTGAACCCGTGCAGGACTCTGCTCTAGCTTCCATATTGAGAAAGTTTCATTTGGAGAACTGAACAAACAGGTGTTGGAACAAAACAAAAACAGAATGCACTTGTTCTATTTCAATCAAGACAATTAATTGAAAGTAGAGCATTGATCTATGGGGATCTGTGGGTTCTAGAAGTGGTAGTTTTTATGCTGTTGTGTATTTGTGTATGCTGTACCGCATTTGTCCAGCAGTCACCGCCAAAGCGTTCTGGCCATAGCAATGTAATTGTAAGGCTGTTGTATTCCAAAATTACTAATATCTTCCTAAATATTGGTCCTATTAACTTACCGTTTTCACTCGTCTGTTCCTTGGCCAAAAATACATAAGTATACCAAACTGCAGCAGTCAGCTCTTTCCGGATTTTGAGTGAATCCCCGGACACACACTCACTCACACAGAGGCCACATGGCTTTTATAATATAGAATATCACAGCGTTGTCATGATCTTGAATCTGCCACTTGGTGAAATGGAGTTTTAGCTGATCAGACTTTTTTGCTATGACTGTGAGACTGTTCAGACAAAATCTGATTGGCAACCTCCTAACTTTATAACACATCCTCTTGTATTAAAATCGTTCCCCTCTGGCTCCCGTTCTTTTTGACTGATTGCTGTGTAACTGATGAATCACATCAATTGTGCTTGTGACAGTTTTGGTGCTCGGAGCCAGAAAACTGTATTAGACAGCAGGCGGCTATGACCACACTCTTGGCTTTTCTTTCACCAGTTGGAGCCTGAGCGGAGGTCTCAACATCACACTGTTCAGAGTTCATGACAAATTAACTCCTTTAATTTTTTTCTTTCCTCTTTGCGATATTGATTTAAATCGTTTATTTTTCAATCACGAGCTCCCTTTCACCAGAACCTCATCTTCTCCTTTATGTCCTCCAGTGAAACATAGAGGGGCTAAGCATTAATGCAATGACAAAAAAAGGCACAACAAGAGGAGACATTACTCTCTACATGCTCCTGCCATCAACAATTCCTGAGGGCTTGTTGTCTAAGCGGGGGGCGGAGACTGAGTAGAAGGAAAACGTGAGTGTGTTGTGGGGAAGGTTATGTATAGTGTAAAAGAAACCCTGAATGTTTTCTCTGCAGTGTTCAGAAATGCTGCAATGACTCAACTTATGCTATCACTGCAACCTTCACTGTGTGACAAGATATGCAATTTTAAGGGAATATAGGCCACCGTCTCATCATGTCTGTCAGTACACTTATCAAATGCAGTGTTTTTTTTTTTTTGGGTTTTTTTTTTTTTAAGTGATTTATGTTTAAAAATGCTGCTTTTTTTGTCTCTACTGTGAACAGTTTGCAGCCTATTAGGATTGAGAAGATGATGTAATGACCGGAGTCCCTGCCCCATTTTGCCGTGTTGAAGTTACAAACGCTAACAATCCCATAGTGGTGCGTTCATTGTTTTTTGTAAAATCTGTTCGACTGAAGATGCCTGGAAGACACCACTGCGTTAAAAAACTGTTCCAGTCACTCCTGTGATTGACTTGGCAAACGTAGAGACCTGAAGGTACATTCTTTTGGGTTTTCGACTAGTTTAATGCATTTATAATTCCCATACACTAACCCAGCCATCGCACGAGCCAGGCCATCACTAAACTAGAATCCAACCCCAGTCACTTCACACAGATGGAACAAGAATGTACAGAGGAAACATTAAAAACATAAACAATACTGTCTATTGACTATAAAACAATGCTGATAACATTTCACCATTACTACCTCCTTGAACACAACATTAAACACTGCACTATCCACGGGCTGACCTTTGACAGCACCACAGTGTTTTCAGTCATCAGGCTTGTAGATCACCAACCAGAGCAAAACTGTTCATAACTATCAGGGGACTTGAGGCTTTTGAATTCTTGCACTGTTTAGTAACTTATGCTGAAAACGAGACAGTTAACTAATTGCCTGTAGGTGCAGGGCGGCAGAGAGTCCAGATCCCTGCACCAGTTGGATGTACACCGGTGAACTCTCGTAGCTCGTAGGGGTCTGTATCTGTAATATCTCTGCTCTTCTCCAAATACTTTTGCTTAGCAGTACCGTTGACATTCTCTTGATAGGGACCACCTTGCTTTTGCCACCGCTTTATCCATTTTTTTCCCTCAAATCTTGATTTATACGACTCTTTTCTGCATGTCTATGTTGTCCATAGCAACCAATAGCTTGTAAATTCAAAATGGTGCAGCCTTCCAGATGGCACATAATATGACATTTGTCCTCCTTTCTAATATGAAATTGACACTATATTAAATGGGCATTATTGACTTGTCTGCCTTGTTTGCACTATAAAATTGCAAATTTACTCTGCTTTGTTGCTCTAATGCAGTGGATTTTGGGAACCAAGAACTTCTTGCTAATGTGGTGGAAAACAAGAGACCTAGCCTAGTAAACTAGCCCGCCTCTAGTGGCAAAAAATATTTTTTGCCTGAATCGTTGGTCGAGCCATGCTCCATAGAGCCTCAGCCAGGTCCAGTACAAATTAACCGATCCAATCACAACCCTCCATCTGTGTAGCGAGATTGTAGGGCGGGATTAGCACAATGACGAACAGTGTTAGACTGCAGAAGTACGATGGCTACGGCTACAGAACAGCAGTCGTTTAATTTGGCTTTATCATTCATTTTGGGAGAGTTGCACTTGGGCTTCTCTTTGAAAGCCAAGCAGGAAGAAGCACTGAAGTTAAAAGGATGGCTCTTACTGAAAACCCCCTGGTTATCATCGTTTCACCCTTGAAAGCGCTAATGGAAGACCAGGTGAAAGCGGTAAGAAAGTTGGGAATCACAGCTATGCAGCTGGGCGCTGATAAATTTGAAGACATCCAAAAAGGCCAGTGTCAG
>JAQQZY010000020.1:5362974-5373225 GCA_030068375.1 Ostorhinchus rueppellii | reverse complement strand
TTACGTGCAGAGCAGTTTGAAAGACAGCCGTTGATCCCACCCGTACGCTTAAGCTCAGTCTATGGATCATGTCCAGACTATGTATTCATGTCATAGTCGGGCTTGCCAGGCTAACGGAGACCCACACTTCTGATAAACTACACACCTAGAACTTGTAAAGCAGACATCTGGGAGCATTATGGACTTTATGAAACTATTGCAAAGCAAGAACTGGACAAGACACAAAAAATGTGCTTCATACAAATGAGGTACTTTGCGAATACAATGAATCTGAGGAACAACATTAGCTGATTTCAGCCCGAGGTAATGTCTGCAACCATAAAAACACACAGCATAGCCAAGCAAAAAACACCTGAAGAGGTGATGTTAACGTCTCTGGTCAGCTCAAGAGGGTTAAGAGAATTTCCCTGTGGCTCATGTCTGTGACAGTTTTCATACCTGAGGACTTATGGCATTATTAAGTTGTCGAAAATTCCAAGTTTTGTACCTGTATAAGCTCTTAACATGACACCACTTTACAGAAATAACTAGTGTTATTACTGGGCCCTAAAACCAAAGGCCAGGTAATGGAGTGTAATTTGTAATGTTCATTTCAAGTGACGTACCCTTTCTTAGAGTTGCAGTGTGAAAACAAAACATATTTTTATCATTTACAGCTCTACTTATAATGCACCGTCTCCAGATGGATTTCTATTTGTAATGGTTACAGAATGAGGTCTCACACAGATGCAGCTGCTTCTAGCACACATTTTGGGAAACCCTCTCTGAATATTGAGAGTTATGATGTACCTGACTGCTTGCATTAACTGATGAAAAGCAGCCATGTGTAGTACAATAGAGAACTGTGGATGCGGCGTGTATTGTTGAGTGTGTGTGCAGCATCTCCATTGATTGAAACAAAGTATCTATATACACAGCCTGGTCACAAATGTCTAAAACTCTAATATTTAGCCTTTTGCTTTGACTACGGCATGCATTCACTGTGGCGTCATTTCAAAAAGCTTATGTGTCATTTATTTCATCATTTTTTTAGATATACGACATTGAGAACCTGACCAACTGAAGCAACTCCAGAGCATAAGACTGCCATCTCAGATTCAAACTATAACCACTAGGCATGATGGGTAATCACTTCCTCTGCCTCTCTTCTCACCCTCATGCACCCATCTCTCTGGAATGGGTCAATGTGGACTCATCATGACCTTTTATCCATTGCTCCACTGGATTGTGGACATAACACTCTCTATTAAACTGACAGTTATTAAAGAAATGAGAAGCTCCTCACTGCATCAGTTAAGGTTAAATAAGTTGTTGTAGCTGAAACATATCAATCACCAATGGAACGATCTTGATATTTGCTGAGTTAAATCCAAATAGGGACTTTTTTGGCCAGGCAGTGCACATGTGGAAAGTAAAACATTAAGCAGGGAAGATGAAACATGGAAAGTATTCTCAAAAATGTTTCAAAACATCAGTATTTATAGTTTACCCTTTCTGTGAAATTCATCCAAAACTCGCTAAATAGAAAACCAACACATTTGTCTTTAATTCTATCTGTATTCCTATAACTTTTCAGAAGTACACATAATTCCTGCTATTTTACTGTGCACGAGTTTAAAATAAAAGGCACAACAAACCCCACCCCTCGCACATATTGTTGCTTATTTTGGCATGGATCCAGCTGATGTCATCATGTCTATGTGTGTGCTGATGTCAGCATATCAATTGCCTCTATATATGTGCCAAGTTTGAAGTAAATTGAAATAAAATAGATGTTTTATAGACATGTGAAATTTCACCCATTATAAGAAAATACATGAGTAAAATTCACAAAAAATTTGAACTTTGATCTATTTTTCCCAAAATATAATCACATATATTCTGGGTTACTGGCAATCTATAAACACAATTTGGTATGAATTCAACCAATAGTCTCGCTGCTACAGACATTCGAAATTTCACTCAATACAAGTAAATGGGGGAGAAAATTTGTCTTAAAAATTCATAAAAAAGTTTTAACTTTGGCCTACAGTTCCCACAATGTAATGAGAGCTATTCTGAGTCACTGGCGATCAATGAACCCAATTTGGTTTGAATTCAAATAATAGTTTTGCTGCTAGAGTGTTAAAAAAACAAACAAAACCAAAAACAATACCCCTTGCCTCCATTTCTGGGGGTGGGGTAAAAAATCCTGACCTTTGGGATATGATTCTTATTTTTCTTATCATCCTCATGTAGATAAATACTGCTCTATTTTCTCATGTGAACTATGTGATGCAGCAGCAAACCTAAACCGAACCTACTAGGTATTTTAAGACACAAAATCAAATAAATGGACTAGAAGGTTAAATGTTTAATTCATAGATTAAACACTGCAGCAACAAAATTCCCATTATTGGCCTGCTGGGACGAAGACAACCTGCTGCACTTGTAACACATTTTTAATTTGGTCTGCATCATAACCAGAACAGAACAAAGACCAGAGGAGCTAAGAGCTATTAATCTCCAGGGATGAACTTTCACTGGAACCTGAAGCGTTGGCATTCATCCCTTTTTTCTTTACACACATAAAAACACACATCCAAGCACAAACTCACACACATACAGTCAGCTGGACATGATGGATGTCCCCTCTTCTCTTTGCTTCTCATCATCACAGCATGTGCACCAGAGAGAGGAATGGAGAAAGCACTTCCTACTGATCACATTTCACCTCCTGTTTGCTTCACGCTCTGCTCTCCTTTGCTTCTATCTTCTAACCTTTCCACTATCTATACTTGATGGGCTCTAACTGACTGTCTCACTCATGCATCAATGAGTACACTCAAATTAGTTTAATCGATCCATATACCCCGTGTTTCTACATTCATCCAAGGAAAGTGAATTCCCTCTGTCCCTTTGCTACTATACTTTAAAAAAAAAATCACTACCTCTCATCTCTTCTTTCACTCTGGGCTTTCCCACATCTCGTTCTGCTTTTATCACACTCCCTCCTCCACTGGCCTCGAAATGTATTAAGATACTTGATATCTAGCTGAATGAACAAGTCTTAAATGTATATTTTATAGAAAGAATTAGTTTTCAGGTTGACATTTCCAAATATCTGGCTGATTAAAATACTCCTCTTACAACGGCAATTCATTCTATTGTAAAAGGAGTTAGAAGAGTTGGAGAAGTGCTCTTTACAATGCTAATTCTTTTTGCAATATTCAAGAGGGTTATGTAACTTTACCCATTATCTGTCTGCAAGATTGAGCAAAAACAAATGGAATTATTTTCATGAAACTGAAGGGATGGTATTTCAGCTGATGATGGCATCTGTCGACCCATACATTTATACCAAAGACTAAGAAATGAACTTTGTAATAACCCTGAAATGCATATCACATGACAAGAGGGGCTGATAACGCCACAGGACATGAGAATTAAGACATATTATTTGAATAACAAGCTTCCCTGCATGATAAAATGCAGAATTTAACACCATAACAGTGATTACAAAGTAACAAGACCAGGATGAACAGGATAACATTTTGTTTTCTTGCACAAAAGGTGACACGAAAGTGTTTAGACCAATCAGGAGAGGATATGTGATGGCTGTCACAAATGCATGTGTCTGCATCAGTTTTTCCAAAAGTAGTTGTTCTTGCACACAGCGATACAATTTATGAACTAAAACATTGTCAGTAGTGGTTCTAAAAATCTCCACAGGCTATGTGTAAACATCGACTGTGTTTACATGCACATCAGTATCCAGTATCATCCACCTCCTTGTCCTACATAGTGACAGTGTCAGAATCACAGCCAGCTAAAGTGGTAATGTTTTTATAGCCAAAGTTAGGCAGCAGGTCCGGAAATGTCAGATTAAATATACAGGCTATGTTGTAAACCTTACAGACACCTGTTTACTGGGTATTTGCAGGTTTGAGAAAGCGAAATGTCTGGCTTTTTAAGACATTATTCAAGGCATATTTGACCAAATGTAAGATGTTCCATTCACAAAAGTTCCAGTACAACAGGCCTCATAGTCATTGTCTTGAACCAGTCTTAACTATAGCCACTTTTACACAGATCCCAGAAAAAAGGTGCCCTTTTGTCATTAGTGACCGGTTCCCACAGCCAAGCCAAAGAGTAACAGCGGTGAGACAGGCTGGACTTCTACACAGCTGACCTGTGTTCTGGAAACAAAGTGTGATGGTGTGATGTATAACTTGCGAGTCCAAACTACCCCAAGCATAGCAGTGTTCCTAACCTCTCCAGAGTCAGCCCATCCCTCACCATTCCACAAATGTTAGTAGCTTCTCCCCAGTTCAACATCTTTCTGGTCGTGTTAATACGTTTGTTTACTGTACACAGCCCACGCTCATTTTTAAATCCCCCGGTGCTGGGGTTGCACATGCAATATGTCATCAAAACACCATACCTTGGTAGCGGAATGAGAGGTATTCCAGAATCATGGTTCCACCTTTATCATGGCTCTGTTACTGCCTCCAGAGGCATTACAGAGCTGTGACCAACATGGGACCAAATGATCCCATCATATCGTTTACACAGATACGTTCTGGAATAAAGGTGAGATATTCCCATAACAGAAGTCTTGTGTAAAAGGGGCACATATTTCAGTCCAGCTGAGGTTACATTCCCATTGCTCCGCTCCATGTTAAGCTGTTAAAGCTCATATCTGAACACTTCCACCCATGAATGACTGTTGGTGGTGCCACTCATTCCCATCTAATATAGACAGATGGTGCTAAAATGCTACAAACTAATCACAAATTTGACAAATTTCTTACAAAAGATTCCCAAGCAAAAATAATAATGCCATTTATTGAATGGAATTTTCAAAACCTTTGAGAGTCAGACTGAAGGATTAATGATCAATTGTAATACATCTTAATTTAGGGCAATAAAATTTAACCCCTTAACACCTGAATCGATTTCCATTTGTTGGAAAAAAATTTTGACTAGCGTTTTTGTCTTTGAAGTAGATAGTATTTTGGTTGCTTTTTGGAGCACGGGGGGGGGGGTGAATCACAGTAATAGTGATAAGTAACCTGGATATAAGGATTTATCGTGTCAACAGGTATTACTAAGCATTCCCTCCAAAACAGCATATCCAGGAAATAATTAAAACTGGGTTAAGCCTCATAACCGGAATACTGGTGCACATGTAAACACAGTCATTATGCAGTTGAAAGCAGTAACATTTTGGCCTTTTGTTACCATGGAAACATCATGTATAGTAACCAGTAGTGCCAAATGACTACTGGCCTTGGTGTCTGTGCTCTCTGAGTGTCCTTGTAGTTAATATGTTTGCTGTATATACACTTTTATCGCTACATTGTGTACACACTCCTTTTTACAACCAGCACTTCAACAGAACCAGGACAGATTCTGCTGTATTTTAGTCTCAGCACAGCCATACCTCGAAGACGGTGAGGGAGAACGGGTGTCCTAGGTGATTATGAGAGGAGAGCAGGACTTTGCGGTTGTCTCCATTCAGATCCACACTGGACAGCAGGTGCAGCTTCGAGTCCACCCAGTAAAGACGCCTGTTGGACAAGTCTGGGAAGACGGCAGGGGGAGAGAAAGGGAACAAAACCGCGGAAGAGAGGGACAACGAAAGGAAAAGGAAGGAGAAAGAAATAGACACAGGGAGAGAAAGCGAGAGGTCAATCTAAAAGAAAAGGCCTGGGGTGAGAGGTGTATGAATGTAATGGCCCAGTAGCTACGTGATCAATCTTCTTGGACATGACGTCTGAGGCCCAGCGCTGAGAAAACACAGATGTGATTGTAATATTGCCGGTTGACTTCTTTGCTGGGGGAAAATATATGTGCCCTTGAGCAAATTGATTAGTCTTGGTAGGCTTACTTTAAAGGGAAACTTCAGTGTTTTTTTCCCAACACCAATTCAGTCGTATTTAACACTTTAGATCTAGGACAGGTCGCCTTGGTAAGCGCTACGATGGTTAGTTTGAAGTCCACATATTCAATTAAACTTGGGAACAGAGGATATAAAGTAGTTTAGAAGCCAAATGACACACATTTACTGTGATACTCAAAGTGGAAAAGGTAAAAATGACTATATGCTGAATATAAACATACACATACCTGCTGATACACCTGTTTGAGTTTTAATTCAAAATATTTCCGTAAAAACAGGAATAGAATTACATGTCCCCAGCCTGTCTGGGCAAGGCAAGTTTATTTGTATAGCACATTTGATGTACAGGACAATTCATAGTGCTTTAAAACATAAAAGCATCACAAGAGAGGCATAAAAAGACAAAGTTAAAATACAAAAACATAAAAATTACTACAAACAAAAATTTACAGTATAGTGCAATCTATGTCTTTTTGTCATTTTAGGCATTTATTTATTTATTTATCCAGGAATTTTAATGTAGCTTTTACAGCTATGATATATATGGGCTGTTTTCTTTCAGCTGTTGTTTTTAAAGGAATTCCCCTGTGTTTTATTTTTGTGCTGTGCATTTTAGAAATTCCATTCTGTAACAGCATCTGGGGTGTTTTATTCAATGACAATAAATCTGATTCTGAAAATTTAAATTAAAATAGACATTAAAATTGTCAGTGATAAAATGGGATTTTAAAGTTCATAAAAAAAAAAACAGACAAAAACTTAAAGCTTAAAAGAGACAGTGCAGATTTAACCTTCTGAGTAAGAGCTCTGTTCAAATGCAGCTGAGAATAGGTGGGTCTAAACCACAAATATATCTGATTCGCCCTTATCAAAGAGTAACACAGAAAATCTAATTGTCATATCTCAATCAGTTGTTCAGTGTGACATCATCGAACAAGAGAAAAATAATCCATCCATTTCTTTAACAGCAATATGAAGCACTACGGGCCAAGACTCTCATTCTCCTTACTCTAAAAAATAATTTGTTTTCATACAGATGTAGCGACACCTCAATTTCACTGAGTGTGGCGACGCTATACCTCTCTCTCTCCTCAGGCAAGGGCAGCTCAGAGAAATTGGCTTGTGCCGTGGTGGGAGTTGAAAGAGATGATGGGAGGTATTGACGGCACAGAGCGTCTGGCTTATTAATTTGGAGGCGCGTATTCGCTGGCTTGATTGATGAGAGCCAGACACAAACTGAGCTATAACAATAAGAGCTACTCCGGGGTTGGAGCACCCCTAGACTGTTTTCTACTCTCCAATCTTGCTGTTTGTCCTCTTTTGTTTCTCTCCCTCATTCTGCCTCTCTCTTTGGATTGGATTTACTGAAACTTTTTTTTTCCTCCTCCAAAAGGAATATCAACATTATAACTTTGTTTATGAAACTCTTCTCAGAGCTGATTGATTTTCCTGTCCCTGTATTATATTGTTTTCTCTGCCACATTCAATGAGCCTCACATGTTTACAGATACTCCACCTACTCCAGGTTCTTACCTAAGGTGATTCCGTTGGGCCATTCGATGTGGTCCGACACCAAAACCTGTCGGTCTACTCCATTCATCCCAGCCTTCTCGATCTTGGCTTGACCTCCCCAGTCTGACCAGTACATGAACCTGTGGTGATATAGTGGAAAAAGTTCAATACCTACACAGATGAAAGGAGTGTAAAAGAAAGCAGCTCATTCCTCTGCATATGATGAAAAGGTTTTAATGTGCAGTGTCACAGCCAATTTTCAAGAGACTCAACCCCTTTTCTATCACAGTGTCCCATTCTGACTCTATCTTTAAGTCATTTTATCTGCAAAATTGATGAACTTTACTGCAGAAACAGGACTTGAAGGCATGAAGCTCTTACTGCATGAAACAGCAGCTACTGGAGACATGGACTCATTATCAATGTGAGTATCTGTGGCTTTGAACCTTAAATTACGAGGACATGCATCTATTCATGTAATCACTTGTGAGGACTCGGTTCCCTTCTTTGGAGAAAATACCGGTCACTAAACCATCTTCTCTTTCTTGTAGTTGCTGTTTTTCCTTCTCTGTTCTCTTTCTATTTGTTTATCCAGTTAACTCTGGTGTTGTTCATTCTCAGTGTTTGGTTTTCGATTCCAAACTGCCCAGTGTTTGTCTGTGTCGTCTCTTCTCTAACTCCAGCTGGTCGAGGTAGATGGCCGCCTACCTATAGCCCAGTTCTGTCTGAGGTTTTTCCTTCTGTAAAAGACCTTTTTTTCCATTCTCACTGTTCCTGGAGGATTTCCTCTCTAGTCTTTTTAAGGCCTTAAGCTAAATCTGTGAAGCGCTTTGATCAAGTACTATGATTGGTGTTAAATCAAAGAATTATTATTGTAAAGGTTGGGTTAAGTCTCCTGGAAGTGTTTTAGGAAAAAAAAAAATGGGCTCAATTCCCCCTCTTGTCTCTAGCTGTAGTTTTGGAGGACATGATACTATGGAGTGGCAAATCTGACTGCACTGAGACACAGAGTGAAATCTTAAGTCGTATAAATGCTATACAATCATCCTATGAATATTGTTTGTCATTATCAAACATTATAATGACGGATGTATACTACTATATTCTATCCATTGGCTGTTTCATTAAGATAAGATAAGACAAGACAAGACTTTACTGATCCCACCATGGGGAAATTTAACAGTTTCAGCAGCAATATGTACACACAGTGAAAAGGAAAGGCAGGCAGAAATAAATGTTCTTAAAATTCTTAAAATTTAAGGATAAAGTTTTTAACATATGTACATAGTGATTGCACAAATACATGATGTGCTGTGGGGGTGGTGGAGGGTGACTGTGTAAATAAATGTAAATAAATATATATCCCGCACTGCACTGATATCACATAAGCGGGGAAGAGCACACATTTGGTGCTGAGTTTCCGAGCTCTGTAATCCAGCTGTACAAATATATGTCCTGTCACCTATATCAAAGTAACATATTCCATTAGATGTGATAAGTTTTGCATGATTTCTTCTGTTCTGCTGGTAACTGTTTGGATTCTGTATCTGAAAATGCTCCATTTGCAAGGTTCGATGACCACTAACTCTGGACCCCCTAAATTACATCAGAGTACACAAAATGCATTGGTATGACCAAAGGGCGAACTGGGATGGGGCCCCAGTCACTGTAATGTCCCCTAAATACATGTGTATGACCGTGAGAAATCTATTAAAGCCAGGCATAATTTGCATGCATTTCATGCTAGTCCAGCTTTGTAGAGTTGTGAAAAGAGTCCTTTAGGCGACTTGAGACATCCAAGAAGAAAAAGAATTGGAATAGAATGGGATTTGACTGGCAGAGAATTAGAATAGTTATTGTGTAAAAGAAACATTTTTAACACGTAGCTTTAGCCCTTTGTCACCGTCCTGCCCATCAGTCATAAACTTCCTCTACTCTCCAGCATCTTCTACTCACCCGTGGTGTGGATCCACTGCGATGGCCCGTGGCTCAGTCAGCTCAGTGGCTATCAAAACTTTTCTCTTCCTGCCATCTCCCGTGGCGACAGAGATGGTCTTGTTGCCCGAATCAGTCCAGTAGATGTTCTTGTGGACCCAGTCGACTGCGAGGCCCTCGGGGGAGTGGAGGGAGTCGATGAGCGTCACTTGCTGTGAGGAGTCAGTGGCCTTGTTGATGTAAGCACTGGTAGGCAGAAGAAAGAGGTGTGTGTGAGTCAGTGTGACGGAGGTCTTCCATGCTGAATCGAATTGTAGAAACGCAATAATTTGTAGATGAATTTATAGATGTACACACAGGAGACTAAAGGATAAAGTTCCTGGGTTCATTTTCATCTATTCTCACTTTTCATTCTAATAAAAGTGTGAGCGTGTTCCCAGAGGGTGGAGATTCCTTTAGATGCCTATCTGCAGATTGATACCTCCTGCTGGTGGAGAATAGGTATTCTTTTTGGTAAATAATGCTAACACCTTTATAAGCGGCCCTGACACTACCTCCAAACAGAACCTCCGAGGAAGAATGAGTCTGTCTTTCTCTATCAGCAGTTTACAAAACAACTTGCCTCTCTTTGTTTTGTCACTTTCTCCTTTCTGTTTCTGGTGTCTCTCCCCTTTTCTTACCCCCTTGTCTTCCCCTTTTCCATTCCTTTACCAGGTGCATCTACTGCATCTAGTCCTGACACATTGTTCTCACGGCTAAAAAGGACCTCTAACAGAAGGCCTGTAGCACCCTATAATCTTATAATTTCCTGAAAATGTAATAAAATTTGCACTTAAGTCAATGAAAAATGTAATAAAACCCAATAATGTAATAACTTCACCAATAATGTAATAAAATATCCTGACTGACATTGTAATAAC
>JAQQZY010000020.1:5303105-5318684 GCA_030068375.1 Ostorhinchus rueppellii | reverse complement strand
CAGCTGGGATAGGCTCCATGCGACCCCCGTGACCCTAATGAGGATTAAGCGGGTATAGAAGATGAATGAATGATTATAATGTTTGTTTTGTTTTTGTATTTGTCCCATTTAAGAATTTTTGTGAAAATTTAATAAACACAGAAGTGCAAATAAAAAAAAACCTGGAAGGTAATTTTGGTTATTTGGGAAAAATATATTGAAATACAGTAAATACTCCTACTAGCTGAACTATAACTAACTAACCGTCTGTTTACAGAAACCCAACTGTAACCCTAACCTTCTTCACAGAATTTTCTGTATTAAACTCAGCTGTCTTTTCCTAAACCAAGTGCTCCTTGTACCTTAACCTAAATACAAAACATCCCATTTTACTGTTGCCAAAACCAGCTCATAATAGAAATCAAGTTAGAGAATGAAAATCATTATTTTCTTGAAATACTGGTGGATTTTTATTTTTTTTTTACAGACAGTTTAGTTGCTTAGTACAATTTTCTGAGAGACTGGATCCTGTTATGACAAGTGATGAATCGACACTAATTGTATCCTAAACACCAGGCCATTTTCTCCATCCAAGTCACAATTCAAAAGGAACCAGTCAAATAACAAGATAATAATCAGTGTGTAACTGCTTAATACAACCTGTGTTCAGTATTTGGAGCCATCTGTGAGCAACCGTTCAGTGTGAAGCTTTGAAACCTACCAAAAATAACAGCTTGAAGGAAAAAAAAAAAACCTGACTGAGGAGATCCACAAATTTCACATGGTTCAGTCTGTTTGTTTTTTTTAGGAGTTAGTTAATGTAGCATTTTCTATGTTTAAAGCATCATTACACTGGATATCAGTGAGAAGAAGTGCCAGAGGCGCTGGCATCCCCACATCTCTACAAAGAGGGTCTTGTGTTGCACAGATCTAGAAATGCTAACCTGTCTCTTTTTCTTTTCTTAGCACTACGGAGCTGCTCGGGAGAAAGAAAAGAGGACAGGAGGGAGAAGAATCATTTTTAGATCATGCTTTTGATGAGACATACTCTGCAGGAGGACCAGAGAGGCTGCGAGTGTATGCGAGTATATCTATGTGTGCAGACAGACATAGACAGCTTGACATGCGGTCCCTCTCCGGGGCTCTAACAAAGTGTTTATCAGTACTTTGGCTACATTAGACCTTTGAAGCATTGGAGCAGGAGGATAGCATCATGTGCACACAACCAGCAGACTGGCAGGCCCTGAGCCCCCAGTTCTGTGACTTGCTGCAACATAAAAGTGATCTTTTCCTAATGGAATAGACAGATAGACAGTGAAGAGAGATACGATTCAGAATAGATTCATCACTGACTGACAAACAGAAAGCAGCTTCAGAACAAAATAAGCTTCCAACAGGACGGCCAACTGAGGTTTACCAGGCACACAGCCAACAGCATGTTACAAACATTGGTGGAAAAGGACAATCTAACATATCAGTCATCTTTTTTTGGTTAGTGGAAAGACATAGTAGGAGTAGAAAACAAATACAGATGCACAAAACAGTGTACAGCAGATATAACACTACAGTTTAATATGTTGTTAAAGGCTCAAAATTCACTAGAAGCTCAAATATGTATTACAAGAAAATAGCTCAGATTTACAGTATGTTTCGCTTGAAGACGCATGCAGGATTTTCTGCTAACTCCATTCAATGGAACAAAGCCAAATCCTCAGGGATTCAAAGTGATGCCTGCTGATGCAGCGAGCAGCTCACTCTCCCCGTTTGTCCCTTAAACGTTGTCATTAGTTCGAACCTGATTTGGTTTTCAATCACTTTCACTTTAGCCTGTGATGAAAAAATGACACAAAAAAAATGACACATGGGAGTGAAGTGTGAGTTTTATATGTGGATTTGCATTAATTTTAAATAGTGGGTATGTATATTTTTGTCATGTCTGTGCTGTTTGTCTTCTGTGTTCATGAACTCTGACCTAATTTCCAGTGATCTGATTACCTGACTCGTTTCACTTGTGCTCACACCTGACTCTTATTACCCTCTCCCAATAAAACTCCTCTCCCCTTCAGACTCCGCCAGATCGTCTTTATGCCTTGCATGACCTTCGAGCACTTCTTTGTAATCTGTCTCCTCGTGTTTGATGAGTTTTCATCCCTGGCTTCTGATTCAAGTCTCCTGCCTCAGATCTGTTTCAGTCCGACCTTGCTCCCTGCCATCACCCCGGAAATCCACCCAGCCTTCGTTCAGACCTCCAAGTATCTTCCTCTGCCCCGGCCTCCGACCTGCCTTACGGACCTGACCAAGCCTCAGCCTCAGCCCTCTTGGATCACCGACCCCGGACCGGACCTGACCTCCCGCTCTGCGTGCCCCCCTTTGGAGTCTCAGACTCTCATAGACTCTGCGCATCCGTGGGTGACAAAGAATAATCAGTTATTAGTGTTTAAACTGGTGATTGTTGCATTTTCAAATAAGTGTTCAGTAAAGACTTTAAACTTTACTCCTGAGTGTTGGTTCTGCTTGTGGGTTCAGACCTGGTTCATTACATTTTTCCTTTTTTTTTTTTTTTTTAAACAAATGTTTACGAAATCATATTTTTGATTATAAATGTTGCATCAAGAAAATCAAATGACTCACTCCACATCAAAAATATGCCAATCTTAAATTTCCGTAATTCTCTTCAAAAAAAGTAGAGTTCACCGGTGTATGTTAGACTGCCTTGGCTCAGAGGGAAAACATACTAAACTAAGTGTGAAAAGCCACTGAAAATAAGACCTTAGTGTAGTGTGGCAGTAGAGCCTGGGGAGTCCAAGTGAAATGGCAGCTTCGATGAAGAGAAAAATAGTAGAAAATTCACTCGGAGGCTGAAATTCTGCGTGTAACGAGATACAGTAGGTGAATGGTTTTTCTTAACCACCTTCATGATGAGTAGAGACTATGGGGATTACACATAAAAAGCCCAACAGGGACAGCACACAGAACAGGATATTTCCATACCTCACTATACCATCTGACAGCAGCTTATATTAAGTGCCTCACAAGTAATCATCGTGGATTGAAAGCCTGTGAATATATGTGTGTGTGTATGTGGTGTATGATGAATGTTTGTATGTCTTTACATGCATGTACGCCGGTGTATTGACAAAGTGCAGTGAAGATGCCGTTAAGTCAAAACATTTCATATTTAATAAGATTTCAAGCCATTCAAAGTAAAATGTGACATGGTGATTACTCCATTCTTATGGCTCTACATCGTCTTAAATCTTAGAGGCAAGACCTCCTATTCACAACATACATGACCATACCCACTCAGCGCCTGTCTAAAAAGAATTGCATTCCCACTGATAATTCTAAAGCAGTAAATCTATAAATACATTCATGTAGGTCCTTTAGATTTAACATGATGATTGAATCGCCACAATAAATCCAGCATTTTATTATAGCTTGTGGATTACAATGGCATAATCATTATGATAAAGCCTTATTATCATACAGCTGTTGTCATGTGATTTGGCTACAGTGCTCATGCTGTGCTGCACACTCAAAGCTTCATTAACCCTTTAAGCACCTGAGGGTTTTTCTTCATATTCAATTTTGATATCAAGATTTCAAAAAGATACACTTAAAGGTAGGGATGGGAATCGAGAACCGGATCCCAGTAGCTCCATTCCTTGGAATCGTTTCTCTGCCTGCTTAACAGTTCTGGTTATCGATTCAGCCTTCGTTGCGCATGCGCGGTAACATCATGCGTATGCTGCATTGTTTTGGTCAGAACGTAGCAACATGGTGTTGAGGCAGAAACGGTGTAAAAAAAAAATGACACCATGTCCACTTGGAACACTGTCAAAGCTTCCATTTCTTCTAAAGGGTGGAATCTCTTGAATATGCTCAAACATTTGTCCACACGGCATGTGATTCATTTGATTCGATACTTAGTGGCATTTGTGAATCTTGCAGTAGGATGTTATTCGGGCCCAGTTCCGGTTCCGGTGTGGGCAACAAATGTCATATCTCCACAAATGCAAGTTTCCGAAGGCAGGGGAAAGGAAATGAGGTGCACAACAACAGGAGACGGTCCGAGTCGAACCCGGAGTTATCTGTTCTTATTATGTGTACATACTCTATATATTATATTTTCTGTGTAGAGAGGAAATGTAAAACAACAGTCATGCAATCAAACCCATTTATATTCTCTTATTCCCTCACCCAATGAGAATACATACACAGAATCAATAATGAAATCAGAATCGTTAAATTCTTATCAATCCCTATCCCTACTTAAAGGGTTGAAAAACTTATTTAAAGGAATGATGCGTAACACTTCTGTATTGAAATGTCTCCATCCAGGCATCCGATATATATTTTGTTGATTTGTGTACATTAATTTAGTCACTGGTGTCATGTTTGTCCTACACATCTCTGACATAATGAAAACATTAACTATAAAAATAGAGGATTTCACACTGTGTCATACTGCTATAGTGAAGTGAGGCCAACGGTTATGGGAGCTGTCATGGATGGAAGTCACATCTCATGGATTCTTTACAGCAAACAGTAATTAAAGCAATCAGTAGTAAAAAAACAAACAACAACAACAAAAAAACATTAGCCAAAACCAGGCTCCACCCTTCTGTCACAACAGCTTGTAAGCACAGCCAAGCTGAGAGGTTTCCTTTTAGACCCACTGGATTATAAAACTGGATGACAATAATTTTGCTACAGGAGAAAAATATGCATGAGTATCTAAATCAGATTTGCTGGTTCCAATCTGAAAGAATTTCTCATGCACGTCAGGATATTGAGTTACGCACTAATCAGTATAAAGCTATTAGCAGCATTTGACGCCTGTATTTGTAGTGCATATAACAACTGATAGTGTTCGATCTGTACTCTTCCCTTTTCCTTTATTTTAACTGATTATTATTTGTGTTTTCTTGATTATGTTTTAATTGTAATTGTGTGTTTTTAACCTGTGTCTTCCATTTTTGTAAAGCACTGTGAATTCCCTTTGTATGAATTGCTATACTAATAAATAAATTTGCCTATTTTAGTTTTACTCATTGTAAGTGATTCAAATAAATTCAGATAACTTTCAGTATCTGAAATAAAAATGTAGTGCATTCCAAAGTGATTCAAGAATTTTCATTTGACCCCAGATTAGAGAAATCACTGGTGATCTTATATTCCAGTCAAAGCTCTCTAAAATTAACATTTTATTCATTAGTGCAAGTGATGCAAACATTTCTGTTCAACCCAAATTTTGACCAAACTAGTTGGACTGCAAAAAGTAACATCTGATTTAGATAAACTGACTTAAAATTTGAAAACTTATCTTAAAAGGTCATCCATCTTCTGTACCTGTTTTGTCCTCACTAGGGTCACATGAAGCCTATCCCAGCTATTTATTTATTTACTCTTTGAGACTTACTCTTATTAAGATTATTTGACTTGTTCCAATAATTTTCATCTTGAGCTACCCAACTTAGATGTTACAACTACTTTTCGTATTTAGCATTGATTTATTTAGTTACAGGACAGTGTGTATTGGCATTAGTAGCAAAGAACAAGATGGATGCACCTGGTTTAGCAGAGAAGCCACTTTCCGTCTGTTGCCCTGGACAGACAGCCAACATAATAAAACATCACATGGATTATGAAGTACTGATATACTAGAAGAAAACCGTTAGACAATGACAGATATGAGAAAGTATGTTCAGGCTGAATGGTTTCAGCCAAATACATAAAAGGGCCTTACATTCTAGACGTACAAAAACATTTCTTAGAAAAAAAATAAGACAGGAAAGAAAGAAAAAGCAAGAGAAAGAGAGAGACAGAAAAAGAATACAAAAATAAATAGGCTAATTGTACAATAGCAAACCAGATATGTAACTAGCAGCATTTAAGCAATATTTACAACAAAACTAGCTCCATTGTTGCTGGATGAGTATGGCAGACACAGACACTGACTTGTTTTATGTAGTTTTGCCCATAAATAAATAAATATCTATTGCAGAGTCCTGCACGGTTCTAATTTCAACAAACCGCAACAACCCGTACCCCTCATATTTAAACCCGCATCCGACCCATTTTCCGACAGAATTAAAATAAAATTCCGCACTCAAACCGACCACTATAAATAAACCCGATATCCGACCCGAACCGGAATGAAAATCGGTCAACTATAAAAAAAAATTAAATACAAACATTTATTGCCATGATAATCGAACCACAGTGATGTGTGCAACTGCAGCTGAAGGCGGAGCCAAATGAAAACGTTGCTTAACACAGAATCTTAACACAGAGTTTGTTGGCACATGATGTTTTGTAGCCTAATGTAAACCGCAAATTAGACCCGCACTCTCCTGCGTCCGACCTGCGACCCGTATCCGACATGGCACAAAATGTTTCTGTGTAAGAATTCTGTGACATTCCATAATCCTTAGATAACATTGTCCTATTTTAAGAAAACTAATAAGGACAATTTTCTTACTGCATTGGCAGATAATTGTATTTGAAAGACTCCATTTTAATCCAATAACTTTCATTTTCTTATTTTTGTGCAGTCCCTTTTTTGCAGTGAGGACATAATAAAGCATATGAACAGATAAGTTGCAGACTATCACTCAAAATTAATTTCCTCCACTCACACCTTCAATTTGGATGATGTTAGTGACGAACATGTGAACAATTTCATCCAAATATTTCTGAGATTGAAACAGTTACCAGGGCCTTCAACCAAAACATGATGGTGCGCTGCTAAAATCTAAACCTTACCAAGTGTATTTTTCTCATTTCTAGTCCAAATATCTCATCAGACTTAAAGTAAGACCAAAGAGAGTAACTTTTCAGTGAGATATAAGAAGTTATTATCAGACAATAGATCTGGAAAATCTTATTTTAAGAAATCTTACCAAGATAATTTTCACTTGTTCCATTGATAGATTTTTTTTTGCTTGATATTCAAGCAAAAATAGTCAGTTTAATTAAATTTTGCCTTTTTTTCTGTAATTGACTTCATTTTAATTAGTTTATAGAGTAGGTTTGCTTTTTTCTAAATGCTTAGTTTTAGTTTATCCATATCTTTTATCTTCCTTGACGTTGTATTCAAAGACCCAAACAGGACTCTGCTGCTTTCTCCCAGCTTTAGTCTCCATGTTTCCAGGTAGAGTGGGGACGAGAAGCCGACTCTAAACCACAAGTGACAAGAAGTGACGGGCTGTGAAGTGGCGTATGGTGCCGTCAGCTAAAATTACTCAAGTGAAGTAAATCGATTTCATATCGGTCCAACATTGACAAAGACGAAAACTAAGGGAATTTTATCCATAATTTTTATACATTTTATTTAGTTTTGTTAGTACATCTCTCTTTTTTTTTATTTGTTCTTTTTGGTTCAACTGGACTGGTGCAGCTCTTTTGAAAATGTTTCATTACTCATCCTTCTTCAGTGTCTCTGAAATCTCTTGAATAAAAGACGAAACATTTTCAAAAGAGCTAAACCAGTACAGTTGAACCGAAAAGAACTACCAAGAAGAACCACAACCTGGGCAAATGAGAACCTGTAGAGACATTTTATAAGCACACAATACAGTTTCAGTTGGGTTTCTTTTAACTATAGCTTTTATTTATTTCAGCTGATGAAAATGTTTTTTTTCCCCCAATTCTAATTTTAGTCATTTCGTTCATTTTTGTTATCAATAATAACCTTGCCTTCTACTCCTCATCTCTAGTAGAAGTACCCTGGTGGACCTTACAGTATATTGTTCCCCACAGAAAACAAAGCAAATGTGCCTTTACATTATTCATGTCTGGAAGCATACAGTCTGGGGTGCTTTGTGTAAGATCCACTGTATAATAGAGGCACAGAAGATGGGAATCGGACGTTGAAACATGTTAAGTTTCAGTTTTGTTTCACGCCAGTGTATCATACGTTAGTTATGGATGAATCCCAATTCATCCCTTGACCCTACCCCTTACCCCTACCCCTCCGTTTTGCGCGTGCACATGAAGGGGTAGTGTTGTCCCAATTCTCAATTAGACAGAGGGGAAGGGCTAAGGCGAAGGGCTGTATAGTCTTCAAAACTAAGATTTTCCCGGACAACACTATGAACGGAGGGGTAGGAGGAGTTTCCCATGATTCTGCTCAAGTCATTGGCATGATAGAGGTAAACACAGCCACAAAGTGCAGCAGTGTGATGAAAGAAACGCACAAACGTAAGTACTTTGTTCGTAAACAACTTAACCATTTGATTGACCGTTTAATGCCAGCATCGATGACTGCTGATGACGTAACGAGTTGTGTCATTTCATAGGAAAATGTTTCAACCCCTACCCCTTGCAGCCCTGTTTCACGGGGTAGTGGCAAGTGTAAGGGCCGAGGGGGAGGGGGAAGGGTTAGGGGTGAATTGGGATTGGGCCACAGATTGCGTCGCCCCACTAGATCACCCCCCTCACCCCTAGCCTCCAAGAGATAAGACAAAAGTTTGAATTTTATGAAAGGTCCATAACATTTACCTTTCAACGGGCCTACAACTGATAGTGACACCCCTGTTACAGATGTGGCCAAACATTTTAGAAGTGACACAAACTTTGGCTACGTTCACACAGCAGGTCTTAATGCACAATTCAGATTTTTTTTTGTGAAATCTGTTTTTTTCTGTGCTCGTTCTTATTGCAGATTGAATGCCACTTCTCTCAGTTCTCAGTATGAACTGAATGCGACCCTGAACTGACCCACAAAAGAGCAGAGCCAGGTTTTTTGCTGTGGCTGCTACGTCTGTACAACGGAGTATTTGAATGTGGAGTCGGAGTCAGGAGTGGTGGGATAGTGACGTTAGCAGCTTCACTGACACAGACTTCATTCAGAATTTTTCAATGACAAGAAAAACATTTAAATACATCTGTGACCACCTCTCCGTAACACTCATGATAAGACCCTAATTTCCGGTGATTTAAACGACGTAAAGGTCGGATAAATGCCACCTGGCTGTTCAGACTGAAGTTGCATTGCAAAATATCCAATATGTATCGGATTTAGGACCACATATGAAAGTGGCCTGGGTCGGATTTGAAAAAAAAAAAATTGTATTTGTGCTGTTCAGACTGTCTTTAAAAGATCAGATATAGGTCAAATAGAGGCAAAAAAAAAATCAGATTTGGGCCACATTTGGCAGTGTCTGAACGTAGCCTTTGTGTTTTCAAGCTGTTCTGCTTCAGTATTTCCTTTAACAATTCTAACCATTTAGCAAGTTTCAAACACTTATATTGGCAAATAAATCACATTCATGCAAAGAGTCAGTATTTGTGACTGTCAGAACCACATTTAAGGAAGGATTTGAGTATGTTTTGATCTGTTCGCTACAGTAATATTCGGTAACAGTATGAACTGAAAGGCAATGAACTGTGTCTTATATCTTCAGAGAGGCTAATAAAGGAGTAAAAAACCAACTGGCTGCCAAGACACTTTCCTAGAAGTTAGGTGCTTTTTGAGTTGCCAAAATGTTATCAGGCATAAAATAAAAACAACATAAAAGACACTTTCCCTGTAATCTCTTCCATGCTCTGTTAAGTTCAATAAGGTGGGAGCAAAGATATGTTTTCAGCCTCTACTTCTGGTCAACCAAGCTTCCCTGTCATCCCCATGTGATCCTGGATGTGTGTTTGCAGGGGGGAGGATGGGATGGCTGTTAAGAGGAATAAATATGCTTCTTAAAGCCATCACTGGTGAGAAGCTTGAGTTGAAAGCAACCACAACTGCCTCTGGGTGTGCGGTGAGCCTGTTTGTGAGCCAGCGCTCCATTACATCACACCTACGCACACAGTGAGAGCAGTCAAAGGATTATAAATGAAGGAGAATGTAATAGGAAGAAACTCTAAGACAAGAGGTTCGCACTCCATGTCTGTGCATTCACCTCTTCTAGTGGAAATGTGGGTGGAGACCGATAAAAGCACAGCACACCACCACAGTCTGTGCACGACTACACGAAATGTTTACACAGTTTTACCATTTTCAGACACATACACTTGCTGTTTGCTCACACTGTGCTTTGTTATGTAGGTGGACTGCTCTTCGTCCTTCTTGATCTGTTATCAAATAATGGAATGGAGGTTATATTTACTATAAAAGGAGCTGGACTAAGGACAATGTGTGTGTTTAAACCAGTGGGAGGGAAGGTATAGCTTTACGTGTTTGTGTGCGTTCAGGTAGTATGTTACTTGTGCCTTATATATTCAGAGGGAATGAAAATGCAACTCTCTAAATTTTAGTTTATGTTTGCGCAGGACTTGAGTAGCTCAATTTGAGTTCTTAAGAGACCATTGGGGTCAGTGTGTACCTCATTAGACATGAATGATAATCATGTTACTCAACAGGAGTTACTTTTCCATTGACCCAAAAATATCACAAATATAATTTTACGCATAAAAATTTACCTCATAAAAAAAAAAAAAAACATTTTCACCAAAACTCTTCTTTTGAGATTCAAAGACAATGGGAGGTTTTTCAGGCATTGCAAAATTGGTATTTTATGCAAAACTGCACTGGAAAGACCTTTTTTTGCAACTAGAGTCGTGTGAATAAAAAACCTGGATGTGGATGGACGTTACAACAAGCAAAGAAGAAGAGTTTTTAAAAGAAAAATGGTGCAGTAAGTGAGGACAAACAGGAAACTGATCATTTTTAATTTAGTAAGGAATTGAGGGGTAATATATAATAATAATGAATATATCTGTAAATCAACACCATATTTACCTTCGTCGCTATGTTTATGGAATGACTTCTTGTGGAATCTCATGATAATAAATGAACAAATCATCACATTTGTGATTTAATGGAAAAAAAACAACATTACACACTTCTTTTTTTTGACGTTTAGTAAATATTGATAAAGTTTTGCGCATAAGCCTAATGGAAAATCAACCAGAGTGAGTTATACTCTCATCAGTCCATACTGAGTCCAACATATGGGATTAGCAGTTGTGCAGGTCCAGTGGATGAAATGGAGTGGTTACTTTCCCTATAGAAAAGGCATAATAAAAGAGACACTAAAAACATTTTGAAGTGTCGTAATGTCTGTCGATTGAACAATGCAACAGGGCTCTGGGTATGCTAGAGGCGGGAGGAAGTGCCCGGAAAAGGGTACCCCGTTTTGGGTGTAGTGCATCCAGTATCAGGAGACTGACACAGCAGCACCATGAAACAGGTTCTGTTCATGACCATGTGACCATGTCCACAGAGGGACAACTCCTGATCAGGATCACCACGGCGACAGCTTCCCCAAGACAACCTAAGGTGCTTATTCAGGTCCATGAGGAGACATTGTACTGCCTGTGTGGATGTTCGTGGGGGTCTCACCCAACATTGGCTGTTCTTTTGAGTTCATTTTTAACTGTGTGTTCTGTTCAGTCCTGTTGTGATTTTTCATTTTCAACTTGTGCTCGTTATGTTTAATGCTTCTGTTTATTATCGTCCAAATCACCTCATTAACACATTTAATTCATCAAAATCGACCCACCCAAGATATTTGGGGTAAACAATTTTCACTTGTTCCATTGGCAGATTGGTTTGCTTGAATGAAGCAAAAAATAAATAAATAAATAAATCCTGAATTAAGCAAAAAATCTGCCAATGAAACGAGTGAAAATTGTCTATAACAAGGTCTACAGTCTAAAAATAACTTTTTATATCTCACTGAAAACTTACTCTTTAGGTCATTATGTCTTATTTGAAGTGTGATGACATATTTTGACTAGAAATGAGAAAAATGCACTTGGCTAGATTTGGATTTTTGCAGTGTAAGTTCCTTTATTGCTCTTTCCTCCTCTATTTCTACTGCTGAGATGCAGCAGACATAGAAATGTATGATGTTCCATTCTCCTCCGCCCTCCTCTCTGCCCTGCAATAAAACACCAGCTAACATATCCCTGGTGGGCATCGATCCGAGAACTGCTTGCTGTAATGTAACAAAGCAATGCAAGCTGGAGTGAAAAGAGCAACAGGTCCCCAGGGCCCACGGGAGCTGCTCTGACCTCCATCTTTCCCATCACGCCTGTCGAGTCCACCCCCCCCAACATCTCTGTACAGGTGTTACAGGACTGACACTGCAACGAACAAATAAACCGACTTAACCCTAGCAAGTACATAGAAGGAGGAAAAAGCCATTTCTCTGCTTTAACACATCCTGCCCAGGTCATCACTGCTTAAGATATAGGCTTCACAAATTAAGAATTCTATTGGACGCTATTTTCTCTCCATTTCCTTTTGGTACGAGTGAATAAATGGAAAAACACAGCGCAAAAATCCAAGTCTTATCAGGTGTACCTTTCTCATTTCTAGCCAAAATATCTCATTACACTTAAATATGACAAGCACCTAAAGAGGAACTTGTCAATGAGATGAAAGAACTTATTTTTAGACAACAGATGTGGAAAATCGTATTTCAAGAAATCTTACTTAGATCATTTTAACTTGTTCCATTGATTTGATAGATTTCTTTTTCTTTTATTTTGTTTTATTGTATTTTTTTGCTTGATTCAAGATTTATTTATTTTTTGCTTCATTCAATTTCTGTTTTTTTTGCTTAATTCAAGCTAAAAAAGAAATCTGTCAATGGAACAAGTGGAAATGATCTCGTTAAATGTATTTAAATACAATTTTCAAGATCTATTGTCTAAAAATAAGCTCTTACTTCTAGTTCTTTCTTATTTTAAGCCTGATGAGATATTTTGACTAGAAATGAGAAAAACACACTTCGTAAGATTTAGATTTTTGCAGTGTGTTTTTTCCATTTATTCACTCGTACCAAAAGGAGAGGAAATAGTGTTGAGAGAGGTGGAGAGTGTAGTAGTGATGTGCTAAAATCTCCATCTAGGGTCCAATAGAATTCTTCATTCGTGAAGCCTGTATCCCAAGCAGTGATAATCTGGGCAGGATGTGTTAACCCTGTGGGGCCGATGATCACGCCGCCGTGATCAGATCACGTGGCGTTTTTAAAGCACCGTCACAAAAAAGCCTCTGTCACATGGAACGCTGCTGTCAACTTTACTCAAAAGTGCGGATTTGAAACTCTCTCCTTGGTTTTTTTTTGGCACTGACAGACCATGGAAAATCTGAGATATGATTGTTTTAATTTGATAGTAGAAAATATGTTTATCCAAGCATAAATGTGCACTTGTACTGGTGGGATGGGATGGCAGGTGTTACATTCCTGTCCATATATTCACCACTTTACAAACTGGGAAAAGTGGTCGATTCAGCTGATACTACTGTATGCGAATTTGATGAGTTTTTTTGTATTTTTTGGCCCAATATGTTAATAAGGTAGGTCATAGTGAAATAATAATTATCTCTTCATATAGATGAAGTAGTGCTGAAAAATGTTAAACATGCATTTAAAAAAAAATAAAAAAAATTCATGTGGTATATAGTACGGAAGTCAAACAGTTTTTTATATTGTTTTCTCATGATAACAACAATTTTCTCGCTATCTCGAGAAAACAACTATTGTTTTCTCGTGATAACGACATAATTTTATCAAGCACTGAGTCCAATGAAGCCTGGCCAAATGTCTTCTTAAATGACGCACACTGATGTGCATGTTGTCATTTACAGAAAGGCACGCTGCTATCTCAGGCTGTGTCAGTCCTTGGTTAAATAAATGCACAATACGATGATCCATTTCTGCTTCTGTGGTGCTGTCTGTGTACTGTGAAGTGACTTCCCTGTCATGCACTGCCTACATAACCTTTTGAATTATGTCGTTATCACGAGAAAACAATATAAAAAACTGAACAGCATGACCGAATCAGGCTTCCGTAATATAGAGATAAAATCAAAAGTATTAAAAAAAAAAAAAAAAATAGACTCCGGATTTAAAGGGTTAAAGCAGAAATGTTTGTTTGACTACAAATGAGAAAAATACACTTGGTAAGATTTGGATTTTTGCAGTGCAGCCATAAAAACACACTTGCTTTCATGTCTACAGCAAATCTTAAGTGTCCTATCAGCTGGAGTGTGTCTTTGAACTAAACATGGCACAAACACGGGGAAAATGGAGAAAACACAAGATAAAATGGGTTTTGGTGCATAGCATTAGACATCAACTTTTCAATTCGGACAAAAAATGACATTATTGATAATGTTAAACACAGACAATGTACGAAATGGAGAACACACGGGACATTTACCACTGAGCATTTCTGAAAAAGAGCCTGTTTTTATGGCTTATAGATGACATGACATGAAGTGTACGTTGATGTTATGTTGGTGGATATTAGTGCAGGTCAAATAGATAAGTTAATGAAGACATATTCACACATTCACGCCTCGTTAACTTTTACAGTCGAGTTGCTGGTCTTAATCATTCCATTTTCTCAATAGTTTTTAATGCATGAATATGATTAATGTGATTCTGGTGTTTGTGTTCATTATGTTCACCCAATCCATGTCGTTTCTGTGGCTCAAATGACTAGAGTACGTCACACTTTGTACTTCCAGCTGCAATGAAATGTGCTCTATAAATAAAAGTTCTGCTTGCTTACATAGTTGTCTTTCCTTCATTCTATAGGGATCAGAAATACTTCCCAAGTGATCAGGTTAAGTTGCAGCCTACAGACAACGATGGCATGCAAGAATATAGTGTTTTGTTTAAAAAAGGAAAAGAAAAAAAGATAAATGAGAAAGTCACAGTGAAAACAAGCAGAGGTGATGACAAACTCCTTTTCCCCCTGGTCGTTATGAGACAAACCTGACACATTTGATAGATTTTTTTTTTTTTAAATGAATTTGTTTGATTGTCGACATGTAGAATGCCACAAACACGAAACATTTAATTAATATTTTGGGGAAATTACTTTATACGATTGTGGGCACATTTAATTAACTGAGCCTCTTAATTCCAACCCTGGCACACATCTTTTTTCTTCTCCCAACAGGTATCCCTGATGCATTGAATCATGAAGCGAAAATCACCTAATCCTATGAGTGCCTGGTCTCATTTAAGTGCGTGTGATCTAATTATGTTTGTAGAAATGTAAACTTGCCCGTTGATCAACCTTAAGCAAACCGGATCATTCCTGCTCTCGCTGAATCAGCGCCTCAATAGGCCACATGCACGCGTTCAACAGCAGGGATAAATGCTGCATGAATTTACATAATCTAATTTGATGAAAAGCTGATCAGTGTGCAGGTAAAAAAAACACTTTTCAATTATGTTGAATATTAATGTTTAGCAAACAAAAGAAAGGTCGAACTTCTGGAAATTCCCCCTTTTCCCAAATATATTAAAAAAAAAAAAAGACGCGTTTTACCAACACACACACCCTGAGGCATAAAAATACACAGCCTGCAGTAGCTAAACGAACGTGATTTCACATTAACATAAATTAAAAGCTCATAAACTTTCTTCAAAGGCCTGCGCTAAACACAATAAAGAACCCTTCTTCCTGGATCCATGTTTTATTCAACATTTGGATATGCTCAATTAGCAGGCTTCATTAGTGTTAGCTGTAGTAGCCGAGGGAGGGAGGGAAAGGGGAAAGATCAGAGGTAGAGGGAAAAGGTGACAAGAAGGATGGAAAAACAGACATGGGGGGGGGGGGGGGGGGCGCTAA
>JAQQZY010000020.1:5223175-5235144 GCA_030068375.1 Ostorhinchus rueppellii | reverse complement strand
TTTTGAATAGCTGTCCACTCTAGTGACCAGTACGCATGAAACAGTTACTGATCCAAAACCACACATTGAACTATATTTTCTTTAGCTCTATTCAGTCACTCACAGCATAACACTAAATGCATTTAAGCCCTCGATGCCTACTGATGCAACCCCCCCCCCCCCCAGCTCCAAAATGCAACCAAAATACTATCTACTTGAAAGAAAAAACACAAGTCAAATTTTATTTATTTATTTTTTCACAATTGGAAATTGATTCAAGCATTAAGGGGTTAAAGAGCCTTAAAATGTTCTTCATAATCCAAAAAGACTAAATTTATTGTAAATGTTAAACCACCACCTACTTTTTCAGAGCAAATTCAATTGAACGGATTTCATTCTTAATTTCATTGAACACAGTGGCTCTCAGGATCTTTTTACTCCCCTCCCCTCCTTTTCTCTGTTTATCTCGTTGTCTTTCCGTCCATCTTCTCTCTCTGCACTCTAAAGAACCTCCTTTTGTGGTCCACGTCATTGATATTGCTTAGCCAGAGCTTTTCAGACCTGACGGATAAGGGGCCCATAGGAGCCGACTGGGCCCTGATAAAGGTATGTCAGACAGGAGCGAGTGTGGGCTCTGGCCCCTTTAGCCCTCCGGAGGAATAATTTACAGCTCTGCCACAGTTGATTTCCCTCACTACAACCAAAGGCACTCAGAGACTTGCTATAGCGCCATAGCTCACTGGCAGACAGCTGAGTGTAGCAACATACAATCACACACAAAGGAGCTAAGAGGCAGAAAAGGCGGAGGCCAATGGTTTGAATTATTGAACATTTATCATAAAGGGTGAAAAAAACACTACGCTAATGGGAGATATGGGGGCTGTAGCGAGAGGAGTCAATAGAACGGAAATGTTAGCATCTGTCTGCTAAGGCTGAGAGTAATTACTATTTCAATCTGTGGATCATTTAACGTCTAGATGATGTCAGAGAGGGGGGAAAAAGCAACGATAAATGAAATTTGGAATTTTAGACCGATAATTCACGGAAAAATTAATCAGAACTGTCATCAAAACTATTATCTTTATGTCCATTCACAAAATCAATAAGATGAAAAATGAATATTTCATGTGTAATTATCTATATTTGAGCGTTCATCCAAAACAAAGTATTGCTGCTTATTTTATTCTTTTATTTAATCTGAATCAAATAAGGGTCCTCAATATGATGAACAGCAGCATGTGTTAAAATGTACATTCAACAGTTTTCTATAGTTCTATAAGTGCACAATAAACTTTTTTTTTTTTTTTTTTTTTTAAAAACACATTTCATTTACCCCTTACCTCTATATATCGGAGGTGGGTAATCCCAGGTTCATCAAGTAAAACTCCTCATACATTTAAATTTTTATTTGTATCATGTTGAGGAAGATCTACCTCTTTCAACAGCGTATACAAGCCTCTGTGCACACATCCCTCCCAGTTAAGTTAAAAGAAGAAATTGGCTTTGACATCTGCCTCGGTGTGTATTGTCCTGTTCTCATTTGTATGGAGTCTAATATCGCTCTAACCTTTACGCTGCGCACTGGTTCAATTGTATCAGCATAAAACTGCTTCCGTGAAAAGCCAATTATCTTCTCAATCGCACCACAACACTGCTTAGGCACTGCCCACGCCATTGCTGAACGTACAAAACAGCCAACAATGCTGGCAAAATGACAAATCCGGGGCAGAGCACGCAAAGCCGACAGAAGGGAAGAAAATCCAATTGCATCCCTAATCAAAAGTCTTCCACGTTGTGTGTGTGGCCCTATTTTCAACACATTCTTACCAACTCCTTAGAAGTGTTAAATTGTGACCCAAAAACCAAAAACTGACTATTTTCTTTTATACTTTTTTTTTTTCTGTGGTTGAGTATGACAATAAAGAAGAGTGAAATGGAGTGGAATGTTGTTTCTTGTAGGTATGAAAGCAAAGAAGAAGACGCCGCCCATTAGGTGCATGTAACATAAGTTACTATCTGCTGCTGTATCCCACCTCGATTTTTGTGTAGAAGACTCAAATTTTCAGTAGTACTAGGGTCTGGATATGTTTGGAACAGTTTCTCTTGCTTATAGTTGCTTTTTTCTGAACATAAATTAAAGTTCAAGTATATTTAGTGTAGTTTAAAGGAGTGATATCAAAGTTCTAGAAGTGTGATAGAAATACAAATATGTTTCTCTTCGTTGCTGTGATGAAGTGTTGAAAGTAGTTCTGTTGTACTGGGAAGTTTTACGCCACTATTTATCTTTCTTTTCCTTACATATTACTAAATCTTCTGTTGTGCACGTGAATTAAAATCGTCACAATGTAGAGTTAAAGGAAGTACATTGGACTTTTTTAATGGAATTATGCATTTACACCCATTTCCCTGTGGTCTACATAAACTGTAAATGCTCTGCTTGGGTTTGAATTCTTCATTAATTCAACTCCACAGGTCCATCTTCAACCTTATTTCTGAGTAATGACACCAGAAAGGTGGTTTTGAGCATTGGCCCTTTAAATGCACATGAGCCACTTCAGGCCCCGCCCCCTCCAGGTTGCTCCATCCTGTTCAACCAACAACTGAACATTTTAGGTAATCAGCTTGTTTGGACACATTTCCAGTTTTTACTCCAACCGCTGCTGCTGATAAACAATTATGGTCTATTCTGAGAAATGTTCGTCAGAAGTCTGGACCTTATATGTGCAAATGTCATGCTGTAACTAGTTATAAAATGGAACAAATTAAGACGGTATTGAAACAGGTTGTAGAAACCCACTCGATTTTTGCCAAAATGAATATAAAGATAGTTTTGCAGCACCTGGAGGGTTCAAATTCTAACTGTACGAACTATTAGGGCCCAAATACACAAATAAATGACTAATAAAATGCAATGATGCCACAGATAGGGAGCTGAGGGTTTTTCAGGAGATGAAATCTTGCAGCTAAAGTCTGAAAAATCTCTCCACCATCTCGTGCTTTTTCTTAAACTCAACCCTTGGTGCTCATCAGGCTTAATTCCCTCCTGATTTACATTCAGTTACCACTGTATTGCTCATCTACAACTTTGCAAAAACAGAAAATAACTGGTTGATGAAAAGCTTCAGCTTCCTAAGATGAATTGTAAGTACTGCAGTTTGTGGTTTAGGAATGAGGAGAAATAGTTTTTGGCTTAGAAAAGCTTGAATGGATGAAGTTTTGTTCTGAAAGTCTTGTCGACACAATGGGACCACAACAGGAATTCAATAAGAAGAATTCCAGAGTGGAGATGGTAATGGGAATGAAATGACTATGTGTGTGTGATGGAGGGCATTTGTGTACATGTGTTAGAAGAGTTAGCATACAAATACCCTTTCTTCATGTGTTTGAAAGAAAGAAAATGGTTAAGTTACGACAGCAAGGAGACAACTATTGTTTCCTTTCCTTCGCTCCACCTCCCGCTATCAATCCATCTTCACACATACATACACACACCCCCACATAGCCTTTCTCAACTTCACTGAAGCATGGAACAATCCTCTTTCAACCCTTTTATTCCTGGGAAAAGCTTATGGATCTTAATTGCATTACTAGGAAGCGTCTGGGGGCCAGAGGGAAACATCCAAACCTGCTAAAAGCAGAACAGAAATGGAATTTTGATTTAACAGACGGGAGAATAATCCCTCTTTGACACTCTGGAGGTAATCTCCCCTTTTCTCCTTTCCTTTATGACTGTCACTCATTCACTCCATCTTTTCTTTCTCACAAGCCGCGTAGCCACCGCACGCACCCCTGTGGAAATTATGTCAAATTAGAACCGATGGATGTAAACAGCAAATTTAATCACATCGCTTCCATGCTGACAAATTTATTGTCCTTCGAAGTGGAAAGCATTTCTGTCGATGAAGAAACAATGTGATAAATGGAAGAAGAAATGCCTTTTTGAATAGTTAATGAGTAGTGTGGTGCGATTAACTAAATGAACGTCTCAATTTCACTGGACAAAGTGACCCACTGGTGCCTGCCCTACGGAGAACATTTGAAGTCACAATATCACATTTGTATATTGTTAAAGATACTGTAATCAACACCGAGAGGCAACTCACGCTGTTCTACAGACAGAGCATCAGAAGGACTTCCTGTTTGTCTGAAACTGAGTGGCATTCCTGATTGGTGGAACCAAGGGTATTTTAATCATGCATAGACAGCTTGTGTTGGGTCGTTTGTTCTGTTTTTGTATGCTAAGTGTGTAAAGGATGAACCCACCTGTCTGCAAAACAAATCTACCTATGGGTACAAATAGAGTAACCTGAACCCGAACATAGCAAACATCCACCAGCTCGAAAGGCAGGTGAGAATTTGGCTGGAAAAACATCATTCACCTTTTTTTTTTATTTTATTTTATTTTTAAAAAAAAAAAAAAAAACACCAAATATAAAAAGCAAACAATAGTAAGACAACAGTAATGCTGGAGGGGGTGTGGTCACATGAATGCCCATCATTCACATATTTTTTTTAGTCTTGTGTAAAAATGAAAATGTATTGGAACAGTGTGTTTCAGACAATGGAGGACATTTTTAATTATAAAATTCCAAGGGACCTACATACTATCTAACTGAGTCTGATACCAGATGCTGTCATTCAAAGAGAAGACGATTACCTAATTAAAATATTAATTCTAACTGCAAAAAGCTCGTCACAAGGAACTGGTTAAAAAGTGACCCTCTGCAACCACAGCAATGGTTGGACATAAGAGGAAATCTATACCATGGAAAAATTAACATTTCTTCTGAGTATTAAAATGGAAACTTTTAGCCAAGGATGGGAGAAACTGACAATATTCAAGGGCAGTAATTCCTGTTTCCAGTTCTGATGCAGAAAAGTAGATGAGTGCCAAAGAAACAGCATCCCCCCCCTTGTTATTTTGTGCTTTGTTATGTTTGATTTTTTTTTTACTATTACTATTACAGTACTGTACTGTAAAAGTAGTTTCAAAATTAAAATAAAAAGTAAAAAAAAAAAAGAAAAGAAAGATTCCCTGCTTAACTGATATGATTATGCGATGAAGACACTAGGTTTTGTCTTAACTTACTCTCTCTTAGATTTTGTGGAATATTTGGATCGCTTTGTGTCACTGCTAAAGGAGAAACAGAGGTGAGACAGGCTGTGGACCTGCATTCCGGAATCAAAGAGGAGGTGACGTAGCACTGCGTATAGTGGCATGTATAACTTGGGTATCGGAAATACCCCAAACATAGCAGTGTGGCTAACCTCTCCAGAGTCGGCCCATTTTTTACCGTTTCACAAATGTTAGCAGAGGTGGAGTCCTCTGCCCAGAGTGACAACAGCTCGCAGATCTTGGTGTCTCCACAGTTCGACATCTTTCTTGTCATGTTGATATGTATGTTTACTGTACACAGCTCATGCTCATCTGTAAATGGCACGGGGGTCACACATGTACCACGTCATCAAAACATCAAACCTTGGTTTCGGAACTAGAGGTGTTCCTTATACATAGCGTTCCAGAATAAGGCATTATAAAGCCATGACCAAATAAATGATCCACTGTTTCATTTACACAGATGTTGTTCTGGAATAAAGGTGAAATATTCCCAGAAAAGAAGTCCTGTATAAAAGGGGCTTTTGTTTATAACCCCTTGCTCTGATGAAGAAAACACTAGACTTAGATATACAAGAACAATGGCTTGTAACGGAGCAGTACTAAAGGTAGATCTGAGTCTAAGGTGAAGGAATGAACAAAACAAGGTGTTTGGAAGAAGGAGCTAAAGAGCTAAAAGAGGACTGATAGCAAAGGATGTGGAGGGTTGAACTGTGAACTCCTCGCTTTTTACCAAAACACAGGACTACCATTGTTCAGGCTAAAGGCCTTTAAGTCAGTGTCTCACCCCCCCCCCCCACCCCCCCACTCCGCACAGGGTGACAACTATAGGCTTGAACTCTTAGATTAATGTTGTCCCCCCTTCTGTCCCTAACATGGGCCCTGGACTTTATAAATGCCTCCTCCCCATCATTTAGACTGGACACCCACACATACACACACACACAACAACCCCAATCCGTCTTTGGCAGGAAAGCACAAACAAGGCGTAAGGGATGTAGCTTCAAATGCTGGACAAGCCACGACTGGGTAGTAACTCCAAACAAAAGCCGGCAGCAGAACTTACGAGTGTAAAAACCCCGACGGTGCCTCCTAAAGGCATCTGTATTCTTTGGCCCTAAAGGACTCTCACACTGCAGGTCTGAATCCAAAAAAACAACTGTAGCCAGAGTAGATACAGTGTGATTTTTCAAAGTGCAAAGGTTGCCGAAAGTTCACAAAATCACACACTGAAAAGACACTTTCTGTCAAACCATCATGTCCGATTATACACTTTGCCCCATTGGCAGGCCTCAGTTTTTATTTAGAACTTCTTCTGAAGGTCATACTTAAAAATGAAACCCTCCGACACAGTTGCAAAGATGAGAATGATTAAGAAAGAGGATCATTAAGATTTGGTCACTATAGTTACTGCTTATCCATTTTTTTTACATTTACATTTATTTGGCAGACGCTTTTATCCAAAGCGACTTACAGTTATTACAGGGTATTGGTCACAACCTGGAGCAGTGTAGGGTTAGGTGCCTTGCTCAAGGGCACTTTAGCCATTGCCTACTGGTTAGGGTGGGATTTGAACCTGCAACTCTCCGATCTTAAGTCCAACGCTCTAACCACTAGGCCACAGCTGCCCCTATCCATTCAGTATTTGGATGAAATGTTTATCCATTCTGCTTTAAAATTAAGAACAGAATTGCTTTGTCTCCCATTTGTGGCGTGAATAATTAATATATATTTTTTATCAAGGAAATGAGTGTTGTTTTGAACCAATCACTATCAGAGATTCCAATTTTGCTACGATAGTAATGTGAAATAAATATCATTAATAATTATTTACTACAGAAGAAAATAGATTCACATATTTTGTAGCATAAAGTTGAAGACAGGACTGACATTTTTTTTTTTTTGTGTTAAGTAGCTGGGATAGGCTCCATGCGACCCCCGTGACCCTAGTGAGGATAAAGCGGGTATAGAAAATGAATGAATGAATGAATGAGTGAATGAATGTATGAATGAATGAATGAATGAATGAAGTTTTCTAACCAGTTCTTTAAATCCACCTGATTTAAATATATAGCAGATCAGATAGCAGGTCACAACCCACAAATGTATGAACTGACCTCCATCAAAACAGGAAGTACCAGTCATTTTTGAATGAGTTTATTTTTGGTTTGTACATCCATCAGTACACTAAGTACAATAACCGGAACAAACACAAAAACCAAATAAAGGAATAGGTTAGAAGCAAAAGCTAGTCTTTTTGCCTATCCTTTGCATCTGATACACCACTTACAACTAAATTGTACAACACTGAGCCTTCACACCATAACAAAAAAACAACAAAAACATATCTACCATCTCATTTCAATATTCCTAAATAATTTTTAAATTAAGGCTTTTTTTTGTTTAACTTTGCCAAAGGAGTGAGCAACTTAAATGCATCATTATGTCCATCCCATAATTTCACACCCAAAACCCCAGTTCATCTAGACTTCACATTAGTCCTCACTGTAGCCCATTCATAAATATGAAGAGATGATTTTTAGTTATCTATTCATATTTGGGCAGCTAGCTCACAGGTACACAACATAAACAGGTTAAAAAAAAAAAAAAAGCTGATGAACTACAAGCTTCAACAGCCAAACTGTCCATTTTTCTGCCTCTACATTACAGGTTTTGGCTACATTTTATAATAGATGACTCATAAATCCACCCAAATATACAAAAGACGTGTTGCACTTCTGTCCATGAGTGAAGTGCCCACTTTACTGTGGAGTTGTCTGGTGACCACCAGAGCTCCAGTCACCCCTCAGAAACACAAGCCCAGGTCTCTCATCTGAATTGAAACTCGGAAACACATCAAAATCCCAAAACGATTCACAGATGAATGCCTTAAAAATGTAACTTGTGAAAAAATTTTGCAAGACGACTTATGTTGCTGTAAGAAATAGGAAATGCATTTTTACCTCAGCCAAGGAGGTTATGTTTTTGCCAGGGTTTGTTTGTTTGTTTGTTTGTTTGTTAGCAACATAACTCAAAAAGTTACCGACGGATTTTGATGAAATTTTGAGGATATGTCCGCTCTGGGTCAAGGAAGAGATGATTACATTTTGGAGGTTATCCAGATCACCATCTGGATCCAGGAACTTTTAAAATAATTCTTTATCATTGCAAGATAGGGCTGGTGGCACAGAACTGCATATGAGGTCAATCAGTGTCATCTAGTGGAGGAAAGTTCAAACACTACCTTAAAACCAGAGCAGACATATCCTGAAAATTCCATCAAAATCTGTCCATAACTTTTTGAGTTATGTTGCCAACAAACAAACAAACCCTGGCAAAAATATAACATTCTTGATGGAGATTAAAAAAAAAAAAAAAAAAGTACAAACATTACCTTGACAGAGGTTTGCACACTCCAAGTGCTTTTCTAGTTATTTATTTTTCTTTCACCAGTGCCATTGGAAAAACCAGTAACACCAGAGACAATTCATATACTGGTCTTTATTTAGCCCTGGGACCTATTTAATGCCACATTTTGGTCCCATTCCATAATAACGAGACTTTTGATACTCGGGCTTTTTACTCACATTGTAAAGCTTTGGTGTGACGGTTATTGGGGCTTTAACCCAAGTACATGTGAAGGATTGAATGGGTAGAAAAAAAAAAAAAAAAAGGCGGGACTTCACAGTAGTGATGACTGCAGCAAATTCAGAAGTTCTTTATGAAAGGCTAGGAGGTCTCTTAGATAAGGAACTATCCAATTATCTACTGATCAGATGTGAAAAGCGACAGGGCAATTTGCACCGCAGGAAGAGACAATAATGAATCTCTCCATCCATCCAGGGGTGTTCTTTTCATTTTGCTGATCTCGACCATTGGAACTGAGGGAGACGATGAGAGAAGACAGAGGAGGAGATGATGACAGAATAAAAGGGAAAGAAAAACTTAAAGCAACAGAGAATTACTGAAGCAGATCAGGCATGAACACCAACTCTGGTACAGTAAGAGTGTCAGTTATTCTAAGATAATATTAAATATGGAAAATGAAAACCCACAAGTGGACCACCAATTAATGTATTCGGAACCAAAAGTTGTAAAAACAGAGAAACTGCTGGACAAAAAGTAAAATAAATAAATAAATGAAACAAGCAGCCATTTGGAAAAACTTAGTATAGTGGTGTGACAGGTATTAATGATAGCGGGATGTTCTTGGGGCAATATGCACGTCTAATGGCAAACATGGAGATAAGCTCCGTTCTTATGCAGCACTGCGAGACAAATGGTCTCATTACTTCTGATTGAAACTTCGAAGAGAGCAGTTTATCCAAAGAAGACAGTGAGAACCATCCTTTCGGGGACCATAAAAAGAAATCTCTGTTCCTATTCGCCCTCTCAATAAACCAGGGTTGAAAAGAGATTGCATGAGCCGCAGTAAGAGAGAGATTCAACAAAAGGTTTTCGAGGAGTCCCATTTAGAAAACGTAACAGCAGCATTTCAATGAAATTATTAGTAGACAAACAACAGTTGTATTTGCTCTTCTTGGACTGTAAACACTGTAATGTATGTGTGTTCATCAAATGTGCCAACACTCCTTAGACTCCAAATACTGAGGATGTTGTGGTATAGCGTGAAGTACTTGTTTTCTCTTGCAAATCTTCTGCTGCAATTAAATCGATCTAAGCAAGCAAACTGAAAAGCAGGAACATCTGGTAGAAAGTGTGTCTACATGATGGTTTTAAAGAAATGTGCGCTTTATTTACTTGCACATACAAGCAGAACAAAAGCCGAGACACAAAGACAAACATACTAACACCCACAGCAAACACTCACGAGATAAACACGTACTTATCGGCAGGGTTATACAGACATTCATCTTTCGTCTTTGTGTGATGGTAAAAATTCCAATCCATTAGATGTTACCTGACAAACCTGAGCCAGGATGCACGGTGCATTTGTTCCATTTATGGTACATGCATTGTGCCGGTAGCAATTTTTTCTAAAAGGTGTGAATATTGTACATTGATGTCGCTTGAACACGTTGCGACAAAGAAGAAAAACGGCACCAGGTTGGTTCCATCACAAAGGAGATAGTTTAAACACCACTGAGCTGATGCAAAAAGGATTGTTTTCATTCATGCTACCCGGAAAATTACACAGTCAAGCTCCTGTCAAAATGTCAGCTAGGCTATAATATTCCTCACAGTGAGATACAGAGGTTTCTGACACTGACACAGGCTCATCAGTTGGAGAGTTTGTCCGTTAAAGGAAGCATCCGGAAAGTAGTAAGAGTAAGATGAAGACACAGAGAATATACAAAGCAAATACTTTACATTAAACACAGGATGGTTTGTCAGTGCACAGAATCCCAGCATTTAAAATTCAACACTGTGGCTCAGTTGGTAGAGCAGGTCGTCCAATGACCGAAGGGCAGGTGGTACGAATCCTGGCTCTGACTCCACGTGTTGTAGTGTCCTTGAGCAAGACACACTAAGTTGCTCCCAGTAGGGTCTGGCAGCAGCCGCCTACTGGTGTGTGAATGTGAGGCTTTGTAAAGCGCTGTGGGCATGAAGGTGTAGAAAATACACTATATAAATACAGTCCATTTACAATGGTTGTTATTTTTGATCTTGTATTTTTTTTTTTTTAGAATTTAATTTAGTCATGTGATATTGTGGATTGTGACTAAACCACTTCTCCACAAGGGGATGGAAGGCTGTGTCTCTGTCATGAGTGGAACATATGACCTAAAAATGGAGGTTATTTCAGCACAGGGTACTGTATAAATCTCACTCCCTCTAAGGCCTGGCCAAGCAAAAGTAACCTTCAGGGTCAATTTCTTTTTTCTCTAAAACAATATTTTTGATTATTGAGCATGAAAGACATATCTCTAGTTCCTAAAACTGTGTTTATCTAATTTATACTAGAATTACCACTGCATATATAAGAAAATATGAGAATACAGTGTCAATGAACAACAGTAAAGGTTGTAAATGAATGTATACAGCATAAATTCTGAATGTAAATAGCACTGTGTGAATAAATATGTATATGCCCCAGTCTAATCTTATATTTCATAATAATCAAATACTATAATAATTTTGAATATTATCTATTTAAAAAAACAGCAGAAACATGTGTATTAAATATAGTAATGAAACATATGTCACCAAACACTGATAATTCGGTCAGTATCTTAATCAAAGATGATTGATTATTATTATTCTGTTCCATCACACTGAACAAACACCTCTCACTGTTACTTTTTTGGATTCTCGCTCACTTTCCATGAATTGTCTTTTAAAATTAAATTTAAAATGATACCCATTTAATTTTTGGATATAATGTACTCTCATATTAAGAAAAGCATGATATGATAAATATTTGCATTTACTTTGAGGATCAGCACATTTTGGCATTTTTTCCAAACCTTCAACAACTGCTGTATATTTTCTCCACTCTGTTACTTTATAAAAACATGAATTTATCGTCATTGACAGAATATTTGGTTATTATTCCTTATAACCTATAGCTGGTTCTACTGGTGGAAAGAACAAGATCTAACAAGAAGCAGCAGGAACGGGTTTCCTGTGCAGGGTGACTGGGTTCTATCTCAGATGTTCAATGAGGGGTTTGATTGTTCAGGAGGAGATCTGAGTCGAGCTGCTGGTCCACGACACCAGGAGGAGGCTCCAGTGGAGGTGGAGTGGGCATTTGGGTAGGTGAGGCGTTTTGGGCATGTCCAATAGAAATGGAGGCCCCTGGAAGGATTATATCTCTTGGCTGGCCTCAGAACACCTTGGTGGGGGGGGGGGGGGGGGGGGGGGGGGGGGGGGGGGGGGGGGGGGGGGGGGGGGGGGGGGGGGGGGGGGGGGG
>JAQQZY010000020.1:5173242-5187954 GCA_030068375.1 Ostorhinchus rueppellii | reverse complement strand
GGTGTGAATGTGAGAGTGATTGTTCGTCTCTATATGTCAGCCCTGTGATGAACTGGTGACTGTCCAGGGTGTACCCCGCCTTCGCCCTTGGTTTTTGTGCATGTTTTGGCCCAATATATTAATGAAGTAGGTTATAGTGAAATTATAATTATCTCTTCATATAGATGAAGTTGTGCTGGGAAAAAAAAAAAGATACCAAGCATGGGCATATTAAACACTTTGTATGTGATATATTGAGACAAATCAAAAGTATGAAAAAAACTCCAAAACGGGCTCAGGACTTAAAGGGTTAACCAAATAAAACCCATTGACATCATGATCTCTTTCACGAGGGTGACCTGCCAGATGTTCAGCAGCACATGTCATAAGAACAGTTATGAGGAAGTGGTGTATAGATTAAAACAATTTTACAATAATAAAATAATACAATTTTAGAAGTGCAATAGTGTTTTCAACCAGAAGCGCAGGATCTATTACAAAACAATAAACGATCATTTAAAACTTAAAAAACACAGGTACTGTCCAATTGTCTCACGCTTTTTGTCTCAATCTTGATGCCAGCTTGTAAATGACACCTTTTCATGTCAGGAATGATGGTATTTACACTGCCTAAACAGTGATTATACTGCAGAACTCCTAAATGGAGCGCCTTCTATGGAGTTTTGGTTCCTACATTTGCAAGTATGTAAATCTAAAACAGACATCCAACAAAAAATGTAATCAAACGTTGCATACTGAACCATAAACTTCAACCATCATCCCAATATACAACAGGGAATTTACACCGCCTTTTGCATTTGCAGTTTTTTACTTCACAGTCTTGCCTTTTTCTGCCGTAATAAACCGAGTCTAAGCAACTGAATGAGGATAACTCCTACAGATACAATAGCCGTCTCTGAACAATAGGATTCCATTTAAATGTTCAACCACTTGTAATAATCTTCTTCTACATAAATAAAACTATGCTGCAGGGAACATTACTGTACATGCCCAAATAAACAGCTCCAGGGTTTCAGTAACGGCATCATTGGGATTAAATCAGTGTCAAACTTCAGGCAGAACACACACTCAACACACCAGTTCAAATACTGTATTGCTCATTATTTGTGTGCGTTTTTTTTTTTTTTTTTTAATAACACAAGTCTTAAAGGGGTCATATTTTACAAAACCCACTTTTATTAGTCTGTGGTTCATTTATTTGTGTATTTGGACCCTAATAGCTTGAATTTGAACCCTCCAGCTGCTGCAAAACTATCTTTATATTCATTCTGGCAACAACTCAGTGGACTTCTACAACCTGTTTTAATTCCTACGTAATTTGTTACATCTATAACTAGTTACATCACAGCCTACATATACATATAAGGTCAAGACTTCCGATGAACATTTCTCGGAGTACGACATAATTGTTTATCAGCAGCAGCAGCGGTTGGAGTAAAAACTGAAACTATGACCAAACTTTGAGCAGATTACCTAAAACGTTCAGTTGTTGGTTGAATGGGACAGAGCAGCACAGCCAATAATCTGGAGGGGGTGGGGCCTTAAGTGGCTCATTTGCATTTAAAGGGCCAGCGCTCAAAATGACCTTTCTGGTGTCATTACTCAGAAATAGTGTTGAAGATGGACCTGTGGAGTTGAATGAATGAAGAATCCAGACCCAAGCAGAGCATTTACAGTTTATGGAGAGCACAGGGAAATGCTTTAAAATGCATAATTCCATTTAAAAAAGAAAAATATCACTCATTTAATCCAACCTTGTGACAATTTTAATTTATATGCACAACAGAAGACTTAATGTGTGTAAAGAAAGATAAACAGTGAAATAAAACTTCCCAGTACAACAAAACTACTTTCAACACTTCATCACAGCAAAGAAGAGAAACATATTTGTATTTCTGTCACACTTCTAGAGCTTTGATCCAGTCACTATTAGACTCTGGGTAAAAATCACAACATTTTCTGTCAAATAACTTTCAGAATAAAGAAAGTAGGTTTAAGTTTAGTCTTTACTCCTGTTATTCATTTAGCTTTTCTCACGTTTTTTTTTTTTTTCACGCACCTTTCTAAAAAGCTGAACTTATGTCAACCTTAAATTGAGATGAAGCGTTTTTGCTCATTTGGCAAAGGTGAACTGTGACATTTTCAAGTCTAAATGCATCCATGAGCAAAGATAGTCACCATTAATGGTAAAAGCAGCTTTTTGACAGTTTCACACCCTGATGAAACACACATCATTAAGGCTACATTCAAATTGGCCTGGCCTATCAATATATTAAGGTTTAATGGATTAATTGTAGAGTAATTAATGATTGTTATCAATCATTTCCTTAAGGTTGCAGCTGCATATTTTTAAGAAGTTCCTTCCACGCCAAACTAGATAACTTTCTCACCTCAACTGAAGCTTCAGAGGATTTTTTTTTTTTTTGGGCAGGACTTAAAAGTCCTGAAATCAATTCTTTTTCATTTAGTTTTTTTTTTTTTTTCCCCCATTGCAGCCATCTAAAGTACTTCAAAACTTCAAGGATGAGTCATACCTGCATTGACCCTAGAAAGAGGAAGGAAGTAGAAAGTAAAGACCTTGAGAGTGAGAAACTTCTTTTGTCTCTGTCTCTCTCTCTCTCTCTCTCATAGATTCAAGGATGCTGATGTTTTTTTACTGAACACACAAAAGCTTCCTGTCTTTCTGTCTCTGTTACATGTCAAATTTGGAGACGCTGACTCTCTCCTACCCTTTTACTTTCTCCTTAGGGAGAGCGCCCTCAACATGTCCCTGTTGCATAATTAGCAGCCTCTGAGGATCCACAGAGGCCTGCTTCACCTCCACTTGAGAACCAGGATGTGTGCATGACCACCTCTGTCTACTTTCCTACAGAGTTTCTTCAGCTGACATTTCAGTAGTTTGTGCCTGCCTGCCTTTTCAATAGGGAGAAATCCTCACACTTAATCACAACACATATTTTCTCCAGCGTTCTAAAGAAACAGACTGCTGTTGAGCAACTAAAGCATTAAGTCAATTAGGCACTTGGTTTCTGTGGGAAATAATTGTTTTTCACTATGTAAGTCACCTTGAAATGCAAAGTCAGCACATAAAAAAAACAGCTTAGTCCATAGTGAGAAACATTTTCTTAAGCTTTTCATGAGCTAATAATATTACCATTTTAATGCAACTTTGCACCATACAAAGACATGCACCTTTCCAGGTTATCTGGTCGGTCTAATCACCCATAAGTGTGAATGGGACAGTGGATGGTTATGTGTCTTTATGTCAGACCTGTGGTGAACGGATGTCTAGGGTGTATCCTGCCTTCACCTGATAGTAGTCGGGGTAGGCTCTGGCCCCATCATCACTCATGACAAAGAAAA
Source organism: Ostorhinchus rueppellii (assembly GCA_030068375.1). NCBI lineage: Eukaryota > Metazoa > Chordata > Actinopteri > Kurtiformes > Apogonidae > Ostorhinchus > Ostorhinchus rueppellii. Next base: position 5,184,591 of record JAQQZY010000020.1, on the reverse strand, counting down.
GGGATGGATGCAATTTTGCATTCTGTGGCAATTTATTAGAGTCCTTTTTTCTCCGAAATATTGCTTGTTCATTGAGAAACTGTAGTAAAGTATAGTTTAGACAGCTTATACATTCAATATTTCTGCAAAAGAGTACTGTGGTGCAACATCTTTATGACTTATTAAGCAAATGATTATGAAACGGAGTGAATCCCGAGGGTTTAAGGCCTTTGACCATTCATCAAGAATAAGAATAATTGGGTTTTGGTCAGGCAGAGGACAAATATAAGCCAACTAGGGAAGGCCTGGGTGTTTAGCCATGCAGGAGAGGTAGGGGAGTTCACACGTTGACCTTGAGTAATCACCTCCTCACAGGAGCAGAGGAGGAGCGCAGGCTGGTTTTGAAGGAGTCAGCACTGCAGAGCATGCAGGTGTGAGACTTTAACAATCTAGGAATAACATTTGTTTCAGCTGCTTATTGGTAAAAACTTATTTTATCTTTTAAATGGTTTTAATTTTAGCAGGACTCAGCACTATATGTTCCTGACTGATCACACTCTCTGTAGGGGGAGGCCTGTTTCAGAGGAGTCAGCAGTTCAAACCAGTGGCAAGTAAATAGAGACTAACAGCAAGAATCTGAGGTGTATTTTACTGCACTGCAAATTATGACTGGATGGGTTCAACACAGGGATGACACGAGGGTGTGCACATATTTGGAAGAGAGGAGAGACTGTTTTGTTTGAGCTGTAGAAAAATGTGTAAATGTTTTTAAATCAAGTGTTTTAGCTGCTGCAACTTTTTCAAATGTCTGAAAAACTTATGAGGGCAGGCACTTTGTGGAATATGCAAAATAAAAGAAACCATTTATCTTGATAATAGCCGTTAGATACATTACAACACACACATATAAATCAAAGAGAAAAGGCAGACAAATCGCACCAATAACAGACACAACTATTATTTATTGATCAGTCTGTCTTCTATAAAAGCATGTGGTGTAAGAACCGCTCCCCCATAGACACAGTTCTCATTAACAAACACTTCAGCTACAAAATCTGTCATCATTACACAACAGTAACCTGGGACTGCAGATAAGAAAGACCAAGCACTCAAGTGTAACCTTTCTACTCAGGTATCTATAAATGAAAGAATCATAAATCAACAAATATTGCTCAATAATTGAGTGGGTGAAGAGAGGGATGTAGAGCAGTAAAAAGAGAAGCTGTGATAAAGATGGCATCCACCGTTAGGTTAAAGGATAAAAAGTTGCTGAGTGGTGTGTCAGATGTTATAATAGAGGTCAGAATGCATTAACTGGATGAGCGGATCATCAAAAGGTATGGGGCACGGAAGAACTCAGAGTGCATTGGAGGTGCAGAGAGCACTGAACCAGTCAAAATAATTCTTTTATTATTCCCACAGAAGTCCGAGACTGAATTCCAAAGCACGGAGAAAAATGGGATTTGTATGAAAAAGAGGCAGTCCTCCAAGAAATACTACTTTCATCAGACAGCTTTCTTATCATGATGATTATCATCACGCTGTTTTTGTCGGTGTCGTCAGCAGCGAGATCAAATCTTCTCCCCATCATTTTACAGACCATCTCTGTCGCTTTAATCAACAGTTGCCTGGATGTTTGAAAATTACTGAACCCAAATCTTGTACTGAGTAACTCACTGACTGCCTGACACCCCAGTATTAGTGAGCGAGAGAGAAAGACCGGAAGAGAGAGAGCGAGACACCCCACGTAGACCATCTGACACCCCATGATTAGTGTGTGTGTGTGCGTTCTAATCTCCACAGACTGATACCCCATGATTAGACACGGGGGTGGGGAGTGTGTGTCTGTGTCGTCGTATATGTGTATGTGTTGCAGACGGGGCAGTGGGGTGAAGATTAACAATCATCATTAACACAACACATGTCCATTAATCCTCATCATAAAGCCTGCTATTATTGCACTGAAAAGTTCAGCTGTTTGTCAGTGGCTGAGCTGCACTCCTACTCCGACATTACACATATGAATTTGAAAGGATGGAACGGTCTAGATTCGATTGAGCTTCATCAGTCTTCACTCACTTTCACATCAAAGCTGTTTGGGCCACTTTAAACACACCAGAGTTTGTTTCCTCAGATAGTCCGTTTTGTTTGTTGAGGTATGAATGTACAAATACTTTTTGATACAGGAAAGCAGGTATGATTTCAGAGGTGTTCGTATGTTCATGGCACAAAAAGCTGTTAAATGTATGAAAAGAAAATGCATTTGTTGTTGGAACTGAATTATGGAATGAGCATTTGAAGATATACAATTCATTAATGGTTTTCAAAACATTGGTTTGTAAAGATATTTTTGATGGATATACGCAGGAATGATTTTGGATGTATTTGATCGGTTACATATTGACTGGTATCCTAACACTGATTCTGATGTAAATGTAGGTGAGGTGAACATGAGCATTTAGCTTCTGCCTCAGCCTGCTCGGTCTTAACAGAATGCGCATGGTATATCCAGCAAGTTCATTTTGTCTACTTATGATAAACGCAGTTTTTGTTTTCAGACAAGTTTAAATCTCCTACTTAAACTTGTCTGAAAAAAAGATAACAAAAAATTGCAAAAACAAAAATTAACAGAATTCAGTCGCTTGACTTGTTTTGTATTATGGAAAATGACTGAATAAACGTAAACCATAATTGAATTCTGATGCGGATCAAAGAAGCAAACTCTGATCCGACTGAAAACGTAGGTCTCGGTCCGCTTCACGTGAACCAAATGCAGCGTAGATCCATGTTTTGTTTTCATGTGGCAGAAACAGAACTTTCCCTGCGTTAACTAATACATGAGCGAGGTTTCGGATTCATCGTTTGTCTCGTCTTCTCCTTCTTAAGTCTTGATTCAGCACTGCTACAGGCAAGGAAGGGAATATGTTATTCAAAAGCTTTGGTTCATTTCAAAAAGTGCAGTGTCTGAAAGCAAACAGGATGTTGCAACACCGATCGAATGGAGACCCCGATCGTACCGAGTCTACCAGACTAATAGGTGTGAAAACGACTTTATACATTCCACTGTCATCCCAGAGCCACAAGTGTTTGAAGTAGGAGGCCTTTCACATCGCACAGAACTTCATTCATTCATTTTCCAAACCAGTTGGTCTTCCATAGGTTTGCAGGGATTCTGGAGCCAAAGCGAAGGTGGCGTACACCCTAGACGTGTTCCCGGTTCTTTGCAGGGCTTGTCCTGAAGATTCCTGGTAAATTTATTAACACCTTGACGCCTGAATTTGTTTCTAATTATGGAAAAAAAAAAAAAATTCCCGTGCGTTTTTGCTTTCAAGTAGATAGTATTTTGGTTGAATTTGGGAGCGGAGGGGGTTTGATGCAAATTTGCGACAATTGGCATTAAGGGGTTAAATATGTAAAGCATTTTCATTTGGGTACTTTGAACCCTTAGCTTCTCGAATCAAAGCTAGAATAACACGCTTTCTCTTTTATAGCGAGCAAACATGGTGCAAAACTCAAGCTGTGTGGCTAAGTAAGCCGAATGTTTGATTTAAAGCACAGTCCTCCAACTTCAGTGGACTGATTATATAATTTAATATCCTGATTTAGCTCAATGGAGACAAGACTTAAAGGCTCCACTTATCTCTCACCAAAGTTAACTGTACATATGGCTGGAAATTTATCCTCGCTGCATATGAAACGAACAAATTTTCTCATTTAGCCGTGTCTACTCGCAGATAAATAATCTGTTCGTCCATGCACTTCCACTTTTTTCTCCCATCCTTCTCTGGTATTCTCTGCCATTCACTTTCATAATACTTTACTTGTCTCGTTTCATTTGCTCATTTTTCCTAACACAACTACTCCGGCCTTCCATAACCATCATCCGCCCATTATCTCCACGAATTACCATCTAGAGTCCTGCATGTTGAGCACTTGCTGATTCGCAGAATATCCGATCAGTTCCCAATTCATCTCCATGCTTTAATTGGTTCAGCAACTAGCAAAAACTAACATTTCTGATTATTCCTGCTGGCAAAGTTTTATTAAAAATCCCCGACTCTCCATGCACTCAATACATCTCAAGCAACCTAAAAATGGATCTGTGCCAAAGGCTAAGTGATGCTGCAGGCCATCCACTATTCTCGCAAGACAGTTAGGAGTCCACAGTATCAGAGTGCCTGTTAGCACAGTTGGCATGATTGACTGAGGCGACATATAGTGCCACATATACTTTTTCATAATTCTATTATAAATAATTTCTACAAGATCATTATGTGACTCAGAATATGTTTTAGCAAATATCCAAAGTAATGATCTGTTCTTTAGTTTTAATACAAGACATTTATGAGCAATTTAGTACTGCCCAGAGCAGCTCAAGGATACAGAAGAATGGCTTCAGGACATTTTCAATACCATCCTGTTGAATGTCTGTCAGCTACTTCAACACAGTGGGAAAAATTGAGCTTTTCCAGACTTATCTTAAGTAATGTCTTGTTAGCGATATGAGCCCCACCGTGACCTTACACACCTATTTCTCCCTCGATCCAAGTTTCTCATTGAGTTTTATGGCAAACAATGTGTCGAATTCCAATAGGCTGTGGCTGATGTTGAATTAGCATGGAGAGAAGGGCAGGCTTCATTAGGGGCCCTGTGGTTTGTCTGGGCTGATAAGGGCCCAGCCGTGGAGAAGACGAGCGACACATCGATCCTACACAATGAGCACTGTGTGACACGCTGGAGCCCCAATGTAGATTAAGACTTAATGAAAACCAAATCAGACGAGTAAGGGGGAAGAGAGGGGGTGACAGAGACAGAGAGAGACGCCGCAATAGAGATAGCAAGTGAAGGGCATGACGGGGAGGGCAGTCATAGAGGGAGTCCCATCTGAAAGAGAGTCAAAGTTACACTGGATGAGCAGAAGTCAAAGAAATAGTTAGCCGGTACAAATATAGCCAAGAGGACACAGTATCCTTCAGGAAAGTGCAAAGTGGCAAGAGGGGATCTTTAAAAAGCCTTAGGCCCCTTGTCCATATAGCGATTTTTCAATTGTTCCTAATGACAAGAGAGTGTATGTGGCTACAAGCAGCCGTCTACAGAATGAAAAATGCATCTGGGAGGGAATACAAACCCTGCGCCGGACAAAAGGCACATCTGTAATCAATGCTACCTCCACAAAACGACAAATGCACACTTTTAGGCTCCCCAGATTTCTCTAGAAGCTAAAACCGTATGAGCTGTACAAGAGGAGAGTGTGAAGACCGTAGAATGTATATAATTAGAAGAACCACTGGGGATAGAGAGGAGCAGAAGTATGGAAGCCTGGGAGGTCAGAGGTGAGCTAATGCTAAATGCTAGCTAATGTAGTAAAACAGCAAATTTCATTAAGTATTGTCGATCAAAGTTATTTTATAGTCTTATTAATGGGACCTTTTAACCACAGCTACCATGCAGGAAGAAGTGTTTTAATAGAATAGAATAGAATAGAATAGAATAGAATAGATGCCACTGTACAATGGCTATACAGCAAAACTGAGTAGAGTTTACCCTCATCAGTGCCAAAAAATAAAAAGACTGATAGCAATAAATAAGACATTAAATAAACTGTAACTGTGAAAGTCCAGCTTAGTCGGAAAGTGATGCATCATACTGACCTGTCGACCAAAGTCCGACATGGCAAATATCAAAGCTTCTATTGGCCCAGAGATTTACGAAGGCTATGTTCAGACTGCAGCCAAATGTGGCCCAAATCTGATTTTTTTTGCCGCTATTTGACTTTTATCTGATCTGTTAAAAACAGTCTGAACAGCACAAATCTGATTTTTTAAAATCCAACCCAGGCCAGTGTCCTATGTGGTCCTAAATCTGGTACATTTTGGATACCTTACAATGTGACGTCAGTCTGAATGACCAGTTTGTATTTATCCAACCTTTATGTCATTGAAATCGCTGGAGATGAGTGTCTTGTCATAAGAGTGTTACACAGGCAGTCGCAGATATGTTTAAACATTGTTCTTGTCAGTTGAAAATTATGAATGAAGTGTGTCAGTGAAACTGCTAACTTCACGATCCCACCACTCCTGATTCTGACTCTGCATGCAAATACTGTTTTGTACAGACTTAGCAGCCAGAACTAAAAACCTGCCTCTGCTCTTTTTTAATCTTCTACTTACAATTATTTGACTGGTGCTGACTAGTTTTCGACAAAACTTTATCGGTGCCACACACACCAATACCAGATGCCTCCATATTTACTTCTGTAAACATAGTGTGTGCTGCATGGTCCCATATTACGTCAGGACCGCTTTTGTGCATGCGGGTCACTTCAGGGTCACATTCAGTTCGTACTCAAAACTGATAGAAGTCACATTTAATTTGTAATATGAACAAGCACACAAAAAAACGGATTTCACAAAAAAAAATCCGAACTGTGCATTAAGACCTGCTGTATGAACATAGCGTAAATGGACCACCAGATTGCTTTTTTAGTTCATATAAAATGCATGAAACTGAAATGAGTTCTGAAAAAAAATTTTTAGACTTGCATCAAACTCTGAAAAATATTGTGGGACCCAGGATTTTGTGGAGCCAATTTAAGCCAATCCCAGTGGTCATCAGTGGTATTACACCTGGAGAATAATTCTAAATTGGCTTCATTTTGGAGCCAAGGTCCTTGCTCCTTGGTGGAATCTCATGGTAAAGGAACAATGTTCACTGAAATAGAGTTAAGCTGAGTCAGTGGTCATGGTCAGTCACCTCAAACTGCTGGAAATGAAGGGTCAATGGATAACGCTGAACTGTAGAAGAACTTAATAAGAACCATCAATCTGATATGTCCACAATTTCAGCATCATAATCTGTTCATGCAGTTCTCTCATTTATGGTCAGAAACATGTCTTCTGAGGTCAACACCTTTTGACCATTGGCCACCAAAATCTAATCACTTCATCCATGAATCCATATGAACATTTGTCCTAAAATGTACAACTATTTTTTTCAAACCGCTTCCATTTCACACCGTATCAGAAAAAAAATCATTCACAATCAGCACTGCAACCGGCATCATTTTTCAGAGCAGCATTTTCTTTCTTGTGGAGTCAATTTCCAGGCAACCAATCAGATGGGGTGATATTGAACAGGAGAAGAAGCAAAGAGAAGTTCTGGTTGTCTGATTGTTCTGGTTGTATCCGTCTATCTGGAGCTTAGAAATGATCACAGCGTTGACAGAAAAGCATATTTGTCAGAGCAGATTGGCCAGACAGTGAATGTTGCTGTTGAGTGTTTGCGCTTTTATCAGCCCACATGTTCTAAACTATTCTGTCATACGATGGCAGAGCAGTGATATGTTGTCATAGAAACAAAACTTATGTGAAAGGGTTTCCCTTTCAGCACAGAAGTCCAGGTACTCCTAGCACTGTCAACCTTTTTCTGATAGGAAAAAGAAAAGGTGCAAGGGCCCTTAAAAGTTTGGTGTCTTAATATTTATTTATATTGAATAGAACATACATGATTATCTTTTGATTAATGCACTATCAGCTCAAAATAAGACTGTGTTTACACTGGGAAAAAAAAAAAAATAATCAAAATCTTATCAAGTGTTTTCTCATTTCTAGTCAAATATCTCATCACATTTAAAATAAGACATAATCACATAAAGAGTAACTTTTCAGTGAGATATAAGAATGTATTTTTAGACAAAATAAAATTTCAAGGAGTCTTATCCAGATAATTTTCACTTGTTCCATTGGCAGTTTTTTTTTTTGCTTAATTCATTCAACACTTTTTGTTCAGTTCAAGATTTGTTTTTTTGTCTAATTCAAGCAACAAATCTGCCAATCGAACAAGTGAAAATTATCTTTGTCAGATTTCTTGAAATTCAACATATTTTTTCTAAGAATAAGTTCTTGTATCTCACTGAAAAGTTACTCTTTATGTGATTGTGTCTTATTTTAACTGTGATGAGATATTTTGACTAGAAATGAGAAAAGCACACTTGGGAAGATTTAGATTTTTTCCTGTATAGAATGTACAAGAATCACCTTCTCCAGTTTTGTATTTTAATGTACTTAGAATCCAGTGGTTCTGTAGATTTTAACAACCACCTTAGAGGAAACAGGAAGGAGAGGCAAGGGGCACTCAGTTATTTCGGGTTTGCAACCTCACCATTAGACGCTACAAAATACTACACTTCAAAGATGCCAAACAAGAAAGTAGCCATTTCATTACTCTTCTCCTAAACCTGAAAACACACCAACTATGCACCATCACATTCCAATTACTCATATGCACATAATTATTCAAGTAGTTCTAAAGGGTTCTCTGCATTTGACTGTTATAGCATTAATGTTGGCACGATCACGCTCATATTCTGCTGAGAATGATGGACATTACCACTATTTAATGACCCACAGGTCCTTGATTGTGCCCACAGTGAAGTACCAAGAGCCTGACATCCTGCCAAGATGGAATATAACAAGGTGAGAGGTGTAGGAGAGGGAGACAGATAGATGGTGATGGTTGGTGGGTGAATGTGAAAAGCAAGTGAGTGTGTGGTTAAAAGGGGTGACTCAGTGGTGGACATGCAACTGTTAGACAAGACAGAAACAAGACAAGGTGCATGAATGTGTGTTTAATATATCTATGGCATTTGTAACGCCACATCCATGACTTTTTCATTCATGTGTGTGAAACTCTGTGCATGTGCTGTCTTACCAACAGAGTGTGTTTGCCTGAATTTGTACGGTGTTTAACAAATGTATTAGACCACCTGTCATGAAAACAAGAAAAAACAAATAACTTCATAATTTATCAAAAAACTTGTTTAAATTAACAATTTCAGTGTTATTCATTAAAAAAAATGACCAACTGGAATAACAAAATAGTCCTTCTAGACAAATAATACCCATAAATGTCCATATTTAGTGTGTCCACCTTTGGTGCAGATAACAGTTTACATTCTTGCTGCCATTGTTTTTATGTAGTTTTGCACAGGAATGCAAGATAACTGGAATTATGTAACTTCATGAAAAATAGTAATTTGCTGTTGCATTTCCCTTTGCATTTTTGGAAAACATTGCACTTGAAAATTTATGGATAGTAACAATAGTTCTGTTTTAGCATAAAATATATGGTTTGGATAAAAAGATCTTGCATATGGGTCAAAACATGGTATTCGAAATCTCTCTGACGGGATATTTTAAAGACAATTTGACAGATTAGTGTTGCTAAATGACCCACATTTTTACTTTTAAATTCAGTTTTGCTTCATTTGGACCATAAGGGATTGTCCAAAACAGGAGCTACTTTATATTGAAACAAATATTGGAATGACAATCAATCAAAATTCGCTTTCTGATGGGACATTACTGTGTTTTGACCCATATACACTAGTGGATTAACCATTATAGAAACATAAAAAGATATTTTGGTAAAACAGAAATACTATTAAATTATGGCAGCAGTGGAAAAAGACCTTATACTCGGTGGTGGTGGAATAATACATTTGTTAAGCACTGTATATTCATCTTATATCTTTCTATTCCAGGACATGCTGCCAACAAAAAGTAATAGGAAGTGAAGGCACATGCAAATTAAAGCAAGTATAAATAACATTATTCAGCCAATAGCCAGAATAATCCCTAAGAGGTGAGTCACTTTTCTCTATTACCATGGCATTTAACTACACAATACTCAACAAAATATATGCAAAAAGCTTCAAAGAATGATGGGAGCTGATTGGGATCTCTTCCTGGTTAATGAGGCAGCAACCACAAAGTGAAAAACAGCAAACGCAGACACAGACAAAAAACTGAAATCAATCTAAGATGGATTAGCAAGACAAACTGGAGAAGGCTCCGACAATCAGGAACAATTTGAAACAAGAGCAAACAAATAAACAGAAAACTTAACAGAATGCTTAGGCCTGTGTATGGATAAAATCTGCTGGTATGGACTGTACTGTACTCATGTGTCCATTTTTGTACGTGTACGGGGAAAAAAAATTCTGCTTAAATGTGCAAAACAGTGTGTTTCAGCATGAATATACAGTATGAGTCTGATGACAGTTGCTATGCACCGTTTTAATGCAGACAAAGCTGGAGTCTCAGCTGTGTGCTCTGCCCTTGCATTGGGGATAATCAACCATTTCCCCTACCTCAGCATGACATGGTGTGTACTGTATGTACACGGGTCTTTGTGTGTGTCTGGCGCTCCATCATGTGACAGATGGGCTCCCATAGTAGCACTTCACATGGGGGGGAAGAAAGTCACTTTTGGATGTGATAACCTTCACACCTCCCTAGAATTTTTTGGACGAGAGAGAACACCGATGAACTGGACAGACTCAAAATCTCTGAGGCCAAAGCGAATCGAGACCTAATAACAAAAGCCTGTGCAAAATCACCTTCCAATATTATGTAAATGACGTACGGAAATATCACTTCAACTGCAACTGCCAGATCTATAAAGCTCTGAATTAATGGTGAATACAAATTAGAAATTGAATTGTAAATTGTGACGTGAAGGCGAGGGAAACAGATGGCATTCACAGAAGGTAAAGACGAGGCAAATGGACACTCTTATCTCGGCTGTTTCTGCGAGTACTTTGGCTACTAGGCAACTGCCATGGTTAGACTTTGAGAAAGACACAAGAAAAGTCCAAATGTGCAATCGTGAAGCAAGCTGTTTTCATTATGCTTCAAAGAAACGAGGAAGAACTCCCTCAAACTCAGCTCCAATTCTTTATCTTGTATTCAGTTAAAGTTCCTGAAAGATCTGAAAATATGTGCACGTTCAGAAAAGACAGAATAAAACACTGCCCTGGGTCTGTGGAGCAAAAAAAAGTACATTTATTAAATGAAGCGTGTGCAGGGTGTTACTGCAATCTACTGCACAATTGGATGCAATTATATTCTATATAATTAACAAAATTACAGAGTGTAGCATAGAATAAGCTATTTAGCTCCCATTTACAGACAAAAATATGCAGATCAGATGGAAAGCACTACAATTGTTACAGTATACACATTATACAGCTCATTGTTTGGGTATAAAACACTAAAACTGTGTTCTCTTCTCAGCAATAAACATTTTAAGTCATTTAAGGATTATTACTATATTTGTACATGTACGGTAGCCTACTCAAAAGATTTATTAGACCACCTGCGATGAAAACAAGAACGCGCAAATAACTTCATAGTTTATCAAAAACCTGTTTTAAATTAACAATTTAATTGTTATTCATTAAGACAATGACCCATTGGAATAAAAAAAATAGTCCTTGACAAATAATAACCAAAAATGTCCATATTTAGTGTGCAGATAACAGTTTACATTCTTGCTGCCATTGTTTTTATGTAGTTTTACACAGGAATG
>JAQQZY010000020.1:5093884-5105823 GCA_030068375.1 Ostorhinchus rueppellii | reverse complement strand
CCCCCCCCCCCCCCCCCCCCCCGTTACACTGTTCAGAGATGATTTCTGAAACATATTTCCTGTCAGTGTTAATACAGTGTGGAAGAAGATCATTTTTGCTGTCAAGTTATTTTAAAATGAAAACAGCAGTATTATTGTTGATACTCCATTTGTAGTTTCATCTATGTAGTATCAAAAATAGAAATATTTCAATGAGCTGGTTGGGATTGAATAAATGAGATTGCATGAGGTCATGAGGTCAGAGGGTGGCGCTGTCATGTATGATTCTAATAAACAGAGTATAAGAAGCGGAGAATTAAATATCCAGGAAAATGTGTGGGATCAGTGAGTAGATTAGAAAGATTCCAGATTAGAGTTTAATGGTCACTTTGTTTGATTTTAACTCTTAAAAAGATGCTTCTGTTTATCATTATTTGTGTTAAATCTTTTTGAATGAGGCCTGAAGTGAAGCTTATTGAGAATATGTTTTTTTTTTTTATTTCAAGGGTGGGCATTACCATATTATTTATTACATAAAACACTTGGAATTGAAAACAGTACAAATGCACCTTAAATACACATTCATGTAGGATGAGTAGATATCCTGCATAGACAATAAAGTTCTCCAACTGGAACTTATTGACTATTGACAGGACATTTCAACGGCAGCCTGTGAGTTTCTGAGGCTAAGACAGCCAGAAAAACCAGTGTCAGCCACTTTCATTATTAGCAGATGTTTCTGTGGAGAACTGCAAGCAAAGCCATTTTACTATGATTTAGCAATGTCTTCTGTTCTGCTCTATGTATTTCTGGGTACATGCAGATATGCAAAGTTTCTTCTCTTTCTTTGTGCATATTATTACACATTAAAATTGAAATTGCTTCCACACAGTTTGAGCATATGTTCTTTCCAAATTTGAAAGCAAAACAATCTGTCTGAAAATCTTTTCCTGAAACTGTCTTTATCTACCTCTGCTGCTCTCGTTCACTTCAGCAGCCACACAAACACACACTTCTCTGTTTAGTTAGGAGCTCCAAATTAGAGACAAAGCCTCTGTCAAGTGGGATTTAGCAGCGACATGGGCAGAGTTGGCTGGAGCTGTGAGTGACATCATTTGGAAGCAGCACCTCTTCTGCATGAACAGGAGGGTTATAAAAGGAGCTGGAGGAGGACGGGGAGCACTGTGATGCATCAGGGATTTTCTGTGTGCATGTGTGTTTACGAGAGAAAGGGTTTGTGGGTATTCATGTGCCCTCCTGCAGAGGATTTTTTTTTGTCTGTGTTTTCATAAGAACACGAGATAAGCCTGATGGATGTCATTACAGTTGCCTGGCAGGTTTGTAATCACAGTTGTTATTGAGAGCGAAAGATACAGAGACACGAAGTGAGGTGAAACAAAGAAAGACATCCAGTGTTCCAGCTGATAAACAATGTAAAAACCAAGGCAATATCTTTCTTGTCACAGATCTCAGTGTGCTCTGTATCCCTATTATATGGCCCATTCATGCTCACACCAGGATCTGTCACACCACTGTCACACACCACATAGTGGGACTTTAATGGATGGGCCCATCGATGCATATGTACTGCAATTAAACTGATGAGATATGGGACTATGGCAGCGGTTCCTAGCTTTCTTTGCTCATGACTCCATTTTGACATCCCAAATTTCTGGCGACCCCAGACATTCAAAACCGAGACTTTTTTGCTCAAATTAATTTGTTTTTGATCATGTAATAGTTTGCTATATTATGCTGCGAATAAATGTTAATATTAGATGATATTTAGGTTATATACAGTGTTTAACAAATGTATTCTTCCAGCTCCACCTAGTCTAAGGTGTTTGCCGCTGCTTAGATTGGTTAACTTTAGGCATGAGGACTGATGAGCCAATCAGAGGCAGAGTAGGGTGGGTCATTACAAGGAAAATATTGCTAACTAGTGCCCACCTGTGGAACCTGATTGAACACCTCCTTAGGTGCCAGTGTCACCCCAGTTGATTGACAGGTCACTGCACGTCTCATTGAAAGATGCACGATTATTGGAAATGTGAAGGAGAAACGTCTTTCAAGTGAGTGACACACATCAAGAGAACCTACTTTAATGGAACTACTGGCCATATGACTGCACATTTAGAGAAAAAATGTTGTCACCGATAGTTTAACTATTCGAGTAGGCTAATGTTCTGAAAGGCTAACATTATACTATGTTTGTCTCATGTTGAATACATTTACATTCATGCAGCTGCTTGTGTGACCAGTAAAACCTACAAACTGCTCCTGATCAAGTCATGATAATTTTAGAATAGTGAGCAAATACTACTGATGGATTTTTGGGTGAACTAAATAGAGTAGTCTGACATGTCACTGTTTCTAAAGCAGGCTGTTTTTCTGGACAAGGAAAAAATTGAGAGTATACCCACTTCTCCAGGGACCACTACACCACTGGGGGATGAGATTGGAGTGGACAGCAGTGGTGGGGGTGATACATAAAAGGATTGGCTGAAGTTAGAGGGAGGAAGGCAACACCCCAAGTAGAGTCGAAGGGAAAAGATAAGTCTGGGTCTTGAGGAGAGTCAGAGTATGCTTAGTGTCTTCAGTCTGTTGGTTTGGGTGTCTGATTGTCTGTAACCTTGGGAGACTGCAGATCTGTGCAAGTTCGATTCATGTTCATTCAATGATTGATTCATTGTTATTCTTAAATCCTGTTTCAAGTCTATTTTATTGTCAAGGAAATAACCAATGCTTTCACCACCGCCTCTATTTAGACTTTTTTTCCCCCAGAAACTAGTGTTTGTTGTAATTAAAAAAACAAATGGCTCATCTGAGAGTTAATAAAATGATGGACTTGTGGCAAAGATTTGCATTGTTTCTGTCTCCCCCGGTGTTTCTTGTCTGTAATTTGCAATTCTTAGAAGCTCTGAAATTGTCACAGTCTTTCTATTAATCTCAGTAAACATACCATCGATACTGAGCTGGTCTATTATGAGGGCAAAATCAACACAGCTACGACTGCAGTGTATCAATCAATATTCATGGGGCAAAATTTGATGGAAATGCAAACATCTCAGCATGATAACAAGTTATTGGGTTTACCCCCAACACTACACTGTATATTTTTGTGCCAGGTGTTAGGACAGGTAAACATTTATATTTGAAAGTTTCCATAAAAACATGCATGTAATTAGAATGCTGCCAAAACAAAATGCAATGGCAAATCATTTATTAAATGTTTTTGTTAATATGTATATAGTCTATAGCAGGGGTGTCAAACTCATGTTAGTTCAGGGGCCACATACAGCCTAATATGGTATAAAGTGGGCTGGACCAATAAAATAATGTAAATAATTTGGATAAGAACTAATAAATAATGTTGACTCCTACATTTTCTCCATGTTTTTAAGTGAAAAAAAAGTAAAATTCTGTAATAAAACTGTTTACATCTACAAACTGTACTTGAAAATAATATGAACAAATATTAACCACCTGAAATTCTTAAAAAAAAAAAAAGTGCAATTTTAACAATATTACATCTTACTTTATCATTTACACATGTGCATCACAACTTACAGATCATGGTGGATCTACAAATACACACATTTAGTAACAGATAGAATACTGGTACAATTCCACTGACTCCTCTTAAGACATTTCAGGTTGTAATTTAACTTCTTTTTTTTTTTTTTTTTTACAGTAAAACAAAGAGGGGGGAAAATAGCTTTTTTTTCATTATTTATAGGTTATTCTGGTAGTATTTTACTGATCTGACCCACTTTAGATTGAATTGACCTAAAAATATTTTAACATCCTTGATTATTTACATCTTCAGTGTAATTTTTGCATTTCACAAATTCATCCCAGGGGCTGGATTGGATCCTTTGGCGGGCCAGTTTTGGCCCCCGGGCCACATGTTTGACACGTGTGGTCTATAGTGTTTTATTACTTACTTCTGTTATTATGTTACATATGTTGTTTGCCTTTGGGACAATCTTTATGCTGCATATTTTTTTCTTGAACTTTATTCTGTTACTGTCTTGACCAGTGAATGTCCCCATTGTGGGATCAATGAAGTCTAATCTAATCTAGTTTAATCTAATCTAGTCTAATTTAATCTAATGTAGTCTAATCTAATCTAGTCTAATGCAATCTAATATAATATAGTCTAATGTAATCTAGTTTAATTGAATCCAATGTAATCTAATCGAATGTAGTCTAGTCTAAGATAATAAAATAGAATATAATCAAGTTTAATGTAATGTAGTCTATTCTAATACAATCTAATCTAATAGAATAGAATATAATCTAGTCTAATCTAAAGTAGTGTAATCGAATCTAGTTTAATCTAATTTAATCTGATATAATGTAGTCTAATATAATCTAATCTAGTCTAATTGAATCTATTGTAATCTAATCTAGTCTAATTGAATCTAATGTAGTCTAGTTTTATTGAATGTAATGTAATCTAATCTATTCTAATCTGGTCTGAAATGGTCAGAGAAATACCATGTCATAAAAGACTACCCTCTTTGCTGCTCTTACACATTATAACCCAGTACACTACATTTTTTATGCTCAGCATAAAGTTATCTATCACTACCAAAAGAGAGGTCATAAATAGTTTAAAATGACCAAAAATGTCATAAAAAATGAAAAAAATTACATTAAACTTGGCAAAGCATGAGTTAAAACCATATTTGTACCACAGTATTGGTCTAAAATGGATGCTTAGCGTGGAACATTTCTGGCATGTGTGGATCATTGCACTGGTGCAGAAATGGGCGCCCCATTTAGTTTTGAGTCAGAATCATTTCAACATAGATTATATAACTAATAGATGAAGGTTCATTGATATAAAACCCAAGTTAGGATCAGAAAAGAGCAAAGGCCCTTGGTTTGTTTGTGAGTTTTAGCAGAATAGAAATTCTGCTGCTCAGTGATAGCTAAAGGGTGGAATGATAGTTGCATAGTTGTTTTAATAGAAATACTCCTGTCATAGAGGGGGAGAGAGATAAATATTGAAAACCAGTATAAAGTGTTGCTTTTGTTCTGTTAGACCAGTGTAGCCTCAGTGTCTAAAACATAACAAAAAACACAGCATATTAATTACACGGAAACATTTCATAATAAAGGTATTAAACAAACAAGATCCAAAGAAAATGATATGACCCACAATGAGCTAATATACTGTATTTAAGCAACATTTTATTAAGCTTTAAATAGCTACAGTTATTTATGTGAAGACTTCCAAATGAATTCCTCTCCGAATGTGACCTTTCCTAAAACATTTATCATAAGTCACTGCAATAATATCCTCTACATGTTACATTTTTCAATAGAAATCAGGATTTTTCCTGTTCTTAATTTACTGTTGTTCATATATGCTCCAAAGTCCAAAAGTTATATCAGAATAGTGAAAACTGAGGAAAAAGTCACTTCTTCAACAAAATATTAATTTGTCGAAGTACATGGGTTTTATTGAAGAATCAGTGTTGCAGAAGTTGAAGAGGTGGTGTTTCCATGCCCAAAACAGTTTCAATTGAACTGTTTGGTCCCACTGAAAATTAGAGTGAAATTTACTCTATGGATAATGTCAAATTTTTCGTTAATTCTTCTCAATTCAGTGTCAAAATTAGCGACAAAACATGGAAAAAATATATAACACTTTGGTGTTTTCACATTGTTAGAGTAATCTGATTACACTGTATAGAGATTAAAAATGACTATAATGTGGTAATATTTATTTCTCTGCAGTGTTATTTTCTTCATCGATTTGCACCATACGCTAACACTGAAATAATCTATGATTGCAGGAGGAGGTCATAAGAGGGGTGCCAGGTTTCTCTAGTAGTTTCACGCACCCTAGGATGTGTGTTTTATTTGAATAAGCTAGTTTGTTCTCATTTGTAATATAATTATAGTTTTACTGCAACAATCAGGTAGAGGATTGTTCTGCCTACAGGTTTGACTAATGGTGTCACATGGATAAAAAAATAAATATAAAAAGGCCAATAACCACTGTAAAATAGACACATTAACCTAAATAAACACTAACATACAGCCTCCCTTTAAAATGTCCAGTTCCCATAATGCAATGCGGCAGACTGGCACTAATTATAACTCCGTAGAACTGAAATTTACACTGACTTTTAATTCTACTGTTAGAGCTGGTTTACTCTCTATAGAGCTATAAATACTCTATCTGGGTTAAAATAGCTTGACTGAAATATTGACACTGCTTTTTTTTTTTACTTTGTAAGCATCCAAATGGGTCATGTTTCATGGCTATAAGCTGAGAAACTGCATTTTTACCTGAATTATTTGCATGTATTGATAGGTTTAGAGGTTCAGAAGGCATCAAAGATTGTAGATGAGTATATACTTTAGGTTACCAGTAGATGTTTAGGTGTTTGAAGGATAAAAGTGAGGTTACTAAGCATCTGTAGCTCCTTGAGAGAATTTCAGGTTCAGAAAGTCAAAACCTCCCACATGGATGATTGATGTCAATATCCTGTCATAAGACTAATCCTATCATTCTGTGTAAATTAAATGAATGTTACATGTGTTTTCTCTGGCGTCAAACCCATGCTGCGAACAGTTTTCACTACAACTTGCCATTGTTTGTGTGTTTTTGGATCTGCTGTGCTGTGCAAACACAGTATGGTCAGGATTTAACGCAGAAATTTCCTCTGTCATCCAGGGAGCTAATCTAATGAAACAAATAGCTCTTCTGTCATGTGGCCGACCCAGGAGGAATACGCCTCTGACCCATTTTTGCTAAAAACCATTAGTTTAAGAAACTGACCATATGGTGTTGGTTGTAGGGTGCAGTTTATGTTTGGGCTGGGAAAAAGGGACCCTGATAGCACAGTTTTGTTTAGAGGCAGATGTGTTTTGTGATAATATGTGGTAGCCTCCAGCGACATCTCCCTGAGTAAAACCATCCATCCATGAGTCCCTCCTATTTCCTCTCTAAATTGTTCTTAATGCGAGGACAAGCTACTGTGTGTGATTACTGGTGCTCCAAAACACTTACGTCTGCTGGTGAAGGAAAATATAAATAATACAGCAAATACATTTTTTTAAATTGTGTAGTTAGTCAAAAATTGTCAAAAACACATAATTACGTCATAATAATTCAACAATATATTTCTGATGTTTACAACTGTGAGGTTTTTCTTGACACAGGTTTGTGGTATTTAGATAAGTTTAAGGATTGACAACCACCATCTTTTCAAAGCTTTACTTGACCTATTTTAATCAGCTTGTGTGGAGCTTATAGGCCATAGTGCCAGCGCATGGCGGTCTAAAGCTGACCCCTATCATAAAGCACAAGCAGGATTCTGTTGAAGAACACACTAGATCCCCATTCTTGCTGCCTAAGTCCTCACGCTTAATCCCTTAGGGAGGTTGTTTGTGAGTGATACCACTACAAGACTATCGCACAACCCCCTGTGGAGAAAACCAACACAGACACCAGGAAAACACTTTCAACACTCTCTTTTTCCGTATCCTCTGGTTTTCAGTTTCTATTTCTCCAACATCAACTGTGCCTCAAATGTTACCCTCTGGCTAGTCTTACATAACCACACCTCTGTCCACACTGTTAACCTTTTGCAGCACTGCAGAGACGTCCAGGACCACTATCCTTCTGTGATAAAGGGAAACTCAGGGTTGTTTTGTTTTGGTTAGATTGTATTTCTTTTGTTCTGGGCAGTTCCAAGGATCCAGCGATGATGCAAACGCCTGCAGCGAGTGGTGAAGACGGTGTCCAAGATCACCAGGACTCCCCTGCCCTCTCTGCAGAGCATCTACTGACACTGAGTCCACAGAAGGGCTGCCCCCATCATCAAGGACCCCACCAACCCAACACAGACTGTTCACTCTCCTCCCCTCAGGCCAGAGACACAGGAGTCTGAAGTGCAGAGCATCCAGACTCAGAAACTCTGGATTTCCCTCTTTCCCTATATATTTTTTCTTCTCTCTCTCTCTCTTTCGCTCTTAGTAATAGTAGTTTTTATTTTTTATGCTCTTTATTTTTTTAATGCTCTCCCTTACATTCAGTGCGGATGGCAAAGTACAATTTTCATTGTACAGGGAAACTTATTTCTTTACCCAACACATGACAATAAATGTTCTGAATCTTGAATCTTTGCAAGCTTAGAATGTTGATGAAGAGCTTTTTTTTTTTAACCCTCGAAGGCCTAAACAGCTCCCAGCAACCAAAAGTATCTACTGATGCAGCATCTGTAATAACTTTTGAACAACTAATCCTAACAATGTATTGAAATAATTCTTGTAAAATGCAGTTTTTCTGGCATTTAGCAGCATCAGTTATGAACCATTTGGACATTCAGAAGGTCCATAGTGAACATGGAAACACATCATCAATAGCCAGGTTTACATGGAGCTAAACATTCCGATTGCGATCGGTTTGGGGGCTCATTCGGAAAGAAAATAACCCATATAAACACCTCATTCCAAATGAAAAGTGCTAATCCGAAAGAATATTTAATCGGAATGACAGGGGTGGAATATTCCTTTATCCAAACAGAGTGAGATATCATGTAGACCAGGGGTGGCCAACCCTGGTCCTCGTGAGCTACTATCCTGCATGTTTTAGATGTTTCCATTTTCCAGCACACCTGACAGTCGTTATCAGGCTTCTGCAGAGCTTGATGATAGGTTCATCGTTTGAATCAGGTGTGTTGGAAGAGGGATACATCTAAAACATGCAGGATAGGAGCTCATGAGGACCAGGGTTGGGCACCCCTGATGTACACAGTCAAACAGAAAGTTGTCAGGGTGCGTTCTTTCAGCGCATGCACTGATGTGACGTGAATGCACAAGGAGTGACGTTTCTTTACTTTGGAAAATGGCGGTGAGTACACAAAACACACTGGACTACAGCAGAGAGTTTATTTTTAATTCAAACTCTCAAAGAGCTGAACATTAATGTAGTTTACCACCACCAGAGGGGGAATGTGAGAGTGAATGAAGAATGGATCAACAATGTAAAGCGCTTTGGGTGACTTGAAAAGCGCTATAAAAATCTAATCCATTATTATTATTATTATTATTATTATTATTATTATTATTATTATTATTATTATTATTATTATTATTATTAAAGGCTGAACAGTAAAAAAAAAAAAAAACGTAATACAGAGCTGTTCCAACAGGTCAAAGAGAAACCTACGGAAGCCGGTATAGACAAAAACATTGAACAAATTCGCAACAGGTGGAAAACATTAAAGACAGGCTACTATAAAGCCAAGGTACAAAACAGCAAAAGTGGATATGACTGTCGCTCTCCATCTTTGACGACATAGTAGGGTTTAATAATTACATTCTGCACATGTCATATCGGACGATTCTGATTAAATATAGTGGTGCATGTACACACCAGATCGGAACGTTAGGTTCTATGTAAACAACAGCCTAATAATTTTAATTCGGAAAGATTCCAATCAGAAAGACAAAAAACTCTACATGTAAACGTAGCTATTAAAACCCATGTAGTTTGAGAAATGATAATAGCTGTAGATGCTTATTTTTAGGTTCATTTAATGATACGTTTAGCTGAAAATGTCACTCTCTGATATAATATCCTTTGAATTTACTCTGAGCTTTGATAAATATTTACATGATCAGTGAATTGCATACAGGAATATGTTTGCTTTTCACTGAAAACAGCATAGGTGGTGAGACATTACTTAGGAAAGGTTAAATGTAGAGGAAAAATCATTCGGAAACCATCACCAAAATACTTCTAGGTCTATAAGCGTTAATAGAGAAGCATGTTGTGGTAAAACGACTAAATCCCTGCAAAAATGTCAGGTGAAAGTCTGTGCATTTTGTCATTTTCAGCATCTATTTGCAGCTCAGAGTATGTTCCTGTTCTTTCATGTTGTAATGGGGATGCACAAATAGCAGAAAGGAGGAAAATAGAGATTGAAACATTCATCCAAAGGCAGGAATATTCCATCCTGTGAGCCAGACGACAGTCAATCCTATGCCCACAGTGTTTCCCACAGACACACACTCTACCTACTTTCTATATCGCAAATTACTCAAACACATTCTCACACAGCTTCCATCAATCTTCCTGTATGTTCCTGCATGTCTAGCATATTGCCCCCTTCATAGAACCACACACTCGTAGGGACACACAAGCACTAAACCTCAGTAAGTGACATCATTCACTTTTATGTGGCCCGCTGAGTCAGCAACTCTGTCTTCCATGTTGGTGTGTGACAGACCAGTGACCGTCTGCTGTGATAGCCTTTCTCAGTCCAGTTCTACATACATCATTCTTAGCCCCAGTTTGTCTCTGGTCTGCTGTGGACTGTCTCTGACTACTTTATTACCATTCAGCCCAAAATAACAGCATCACGACTTGTAAGGTCGACATCACAGATGCACTCTGTGAATTCATACCCACTTATCTGTAATCAGTCAGCAGTAATAACAGTCATGAGTGGAGCTGAGTGGCTTTAACAATGGTCATTCAGTGTGGAAGGGGGGAAAAAAATAATGCAAGCCTTAGATAAGAATATATGTAAGGTATAGAGTCCCTGGGCTTCTAACTTTAAGGAAGACAAAGAAGAGGTGATTGCATTTGCATGATATTGCAAGTGAAAATGCATTAAAGTTTCTATTTTTTTTATGAAGATATAGACAAAAAAAAAAAAAAGACACAAATTACTTAACGTTTACCCGCCTCCTGATGCTGTTTACGTCTTGGACAGAAGGATTAAGCCCGATCTCAGTTTTCCTTCTTCATCCCCTTGTTCTTAATTCCATTTAAATGCTTGTCTGAAAACATGCCAGGTCATCCCCGTAGCCTACTTTCCATCTCACTTCATTAAGAATTGCTTCTCTCCATTTAAATCCTCATTGAATGGTAAATAATTTAATGTCGCTGTTGTTTTGGTGGGTGAGGACACATTACAAACACACAGTGTCATGACTTCAGACCTCTGCTGCTTATGCTCCTTTCCCTGCCTTCAGCCAAACGCAGAGGTTTTTACATTATCCTTTACTGTCATGTCTCTGCTCCTGTTTTATATTAAAGCTGGTTATATACTGTATTCCTGCCTACTGGTCTTGCACTTGGGTTCTTCTATGGTCTGTTAAATTTACATCGTGTCTATGTGGAAACTCTTTGTAAGGATCAAATGACTTAAGGGGGAAAAAAAATCTAAATTTAATGAATAATAATTTTAAAAAAAGAAAAAGAATAGCTGTGTTTCAGCATCACTGTCCTCACTGTAAGCAACTACATTTTCATTTATAAGTCTATACAATTGTACCAAAAGTATATACTCATATTACACATTATTATACCTTTTTGGATTGAAATCAGCTAAGTTTCATGTGCATAAATGGAAATTAGACAAAGTGCATTAAGGATATAATTGGAAATGCCGTTTATGATTTGCATTTAGATGAGCAGATTTTCATTTTGTACTGATGTTATTATGATTGAGCCTGTGGGAAGTAAAACTGGGGGTAAGCTGGAAAGTGAGCAGTGCTGACTGAGCAAGGTTTACTGCAACACAAATAAGACTTAAATTTATACATGTATACAGCAGGAAGCCAATACAGAGACAGCAAACAGCAGGATGGGGCATTTTAGTGTCATCTCTGATGGTCACTGTGGCATGGCTGAGTTCATTAGAGGAAGGAAGGAAGGAAGGAATGGAGGGAGGAAGGAAGGAAGGAAGGAAGGAAGGAAGGAAGGAAGGAAGGAAGGAAGGACAAGAGGAAAGGAAGGAAATATAGAAGGGAAGGAGGGAGTGACAGAAGGAAAGATAGAAGGGAAGGAAGGAGAGATAGAAGGAGAGAAGGACAGACAAAAGGGAAAATGGAAGGGAAGGAAGGAGAAAGAAAGAAAGAAAGAAAGAAAGAAAGAAAGAAGAAAGAAAGAAAGAAAGAAAGAAAGAAAGAAAGAAAGAAAG
>JAQQZY010000020.1:5052743-5065060 GCA_030068375.1 Ostorhinchus rueppellii | reverse complement strand
AGGTCCCAAGGTCCCGCCCAGGAATCGAACCCAGGACCTTCTTGCTGTGAGGCACGAGTGCTAACCACTGCACCACCCTAAATCCACATGAACACTTTTATGATTGTTTTTTTTTGCCTGTTCTGCACAACCACGCCTGAGAGATCACATTCTAAATGATGACTGATACACAAACCTAACCACCAACACCCATCTAGAAAATAGGGAAATGGTTGGTGCATGCATTTCAGTTTCAGTTGGTGCATGCATGAACATAAAATGTTAATCTGTTCTCTGTTTGAACACTGAGGCTTTTCCTTTTAGCAGTCTGTAAAAGTTACCTAATTAAACCTATCTGAGCTCCATCTCCAGCACTGGGTACTTGAAAATCCCAAAATGGTATTTAAATCACAGCCATCTTGAAAAGTGAAGCAGGTGGCAACCCGAGTGATTTCTGGTTTCTTGGATTTGTGGGATAAAGATCCTAATTCTTATTATAGTAAATCAACACTGAAGAGGCTGACTGTGCTTAATTAAGGAGTCTGTGTTGGGGAAAAAAACATTAATTGACATCCTCCAGAGTGTTTTGTCTGACTCTCAGTTGAGACTAATCAACATAAACTACATAAAACCAAGTAAACAGCTGCCAGAATATTAAAACAGTTCATTCGCGACTGTACACGAGGTTTCTAGTAACGCAAGAACATTCACATTTCACATTTTAACTTGGAATTAAGCTCTCTGTGTGCAAACAGAGAGTACGA
This sequence comes from Ostorhinchus rueppellii, assembly GCA_030068375.1. Classification (NCBI taxonomy): domain Eukaryota; kingdom Metazoa; phylum Chordata; class Actinopteri; order Kurtiformes; family Apogonidae; genus Ostorhinchus; species Ostorhinchus rueppellii. Next base: position 5,064,317 of record JAQQZY010000020.1, on the reverse strand, counting down.
AAACTCATTTGGACACACTGAATGTTGAATGGAGCCGAGAAAAAAACCCTTTGAGTCGACGGAGACAGGCAGTAAGAGAAAAAAAAAAGAGAAAGAGATGTGAGATGGCGTTTATTTCAGTGCGGTAGGGTTGATTCATACTTCTTCCCTTTGGCGTTAATACATCCACTAAGTCATAATAGGTGACTGTCAGCAGAAAACCCAGAGAATAGCCATCCATTCTCATTTTTGCCAAATCTCTCCCAAACCCTGAAGGAGAGTTAGCTGTTGGAAAAGGCTGTGACATTGTGACCAGGTCAGTTTGTGCTGAAGCTGCAGTTAGGACAAAGAAAAACCTCATTTAAAGTCTACAAAAATGGGTCACAGGCAAAATATTATTCTTCATTTCTCGTTTGTTCAACTCCTTTGCAATGGATTAAAAGGATCTGAGGTGTCGCTTGGAGCGCTCGGTTTTTTGTTCTTCACTTCCCTTCCAAACTGTTGTGTCAGGTTCCTGTTCAGTGATTTTATTTCCTCTTCATACCTAAACTGTACTAAATAATAAGTCTAAAAGTGAGAATAAAATGTGCCTGTGTTTGATAAACTCATCAGAAAGGGGAAATATTCAAAAGGCTGCACATCTATTGTGCTTTGCTGCTCCATCCGGTGATCATTATTGCAATGAAGGAACAGATATCTGACAAGGGAAAATAAATGTGATGTTATCAGTCGACTCATTTACCGTAGCAGTAGCAGAGTCAATTAAAGCTTATCTTTGGAATCATTGTTCTGTAAATTTTTATAATTATGAGAACTGAGGGCATATTGTTTATCTATAAATCTAAAATACCTCTGAAAGTTGAACGTAAGTGTAACAGCTTTACCTCTACAAAGCTCTGCAATAATTTATAGACTATCATCGCACTGGTGAATAAACCTTTGTATTCTGACAGAAACTACAGACGGAAGTTTTTCAAAGTTTGTTTTCTGCTGCATTTTTGAATTCCTCATGCCAATGGGAGCAATGTGGATAAAGAATTGACAACATGCACATCAGTGACTACATTTAACAGGATGTTTAACCCGTTCATGCATGAATTTTGAGGACCTTAGGTGAGATTTTGTGTTTTCATTCCTTTTTAGGCATGAAAAAAAAAATCATTGCAATTGAAATGTTTTTAATGAACTTATTTTTCATGGAGTTGTAATGCGCACTCAGCTGGACAGCATATGTTAAATTTTTAAAGCAAAGAAATATATATTTAAAACCATCATCAGAAAGTGATTAACTGTGAAAGTTATGAAAGAAAAACATTTTTAATCCAGTTAATTTGATGTTTTGTCACAATTTATCACACTCTAATATTAGTTATTACTAACTTCATGTCATGTCTTTGCTCTCTGCTCTGTCTGTTCTCTCTACTCTCATTGGTTCTGCCTGTTTCTGCAATCAACCCAACTCAGTTCACCTGGTGAGTCACAGGTGTGGCTCATCAGGTGTGGCCTATATATTGACTTCTCTGTCTGTTTCCCACCAGATTGTTCTATGAAGTGCATGACTCTCCAGCATTTCCTTCTGCCTGTTGGTCCTGTGTTTGACCTGTTTCCATCCATGATCTGCCTAAATCTTACTGATGCACATTCTGAGTGCCTTAATTAGTAAAAACCTGTCAAACTTCAATTCCTCCCTTTGTCTTTTTTCTGTTATTCCTCCTGTTTTGACCCTAAAACACACAGTAAAACAAAACCACTGAAGAAAAGGAACAGCTTTTATGACACAAACAGATGAAAATTCACAGCATCACCTTTACCTGGAATAATGTCTTGGGGGTGAAAAGGTTAAAAAAAGATTTGTTTCTCATCATCTTTCTTTTGGTTTGTTTTCTCCACATCGAGACAGGACACTTGATGGCAGAACGCATCTGAAGACAACTGTTTAGTCGTGCTGTTTTTTTTTTTTTTTTTTTTTTAAATCCCTTTCAAGATTACACAGCAGTTTGAAAGATCATTTAAACAGGACAGGGATTACATGTCGAAACAAACCCTATCTGTGAGCATTGTGGAAATGCTGGCTAAATCTCAAAGGACAGAGGCGAAATTAATTTCAGATGACCTGTTTGGTTTTAACAGATGCTCAGTGGCGGGGGGGATTGGAAGAGATAGATGGAAAACTCTGGGCACAACACATCTGTATGACAGTGCCTGCATTCATTTAACTGAGAAATGTGGATCAAATGGAATAGATCATAGGCCAGCAGACTGACAATATGCACACATGAACACAGATGTACAGTCACACCCTCCAGCCAAGAAATGTACATTTATATGACTGTCTGCATACACTTGAATATGCAGTTCAAATGCTACATCATAGAACCGAAAGCTACATATATACATACATGCATGCCTTTATGCATACCTTTACAAAAGGACAGTCATATATTTTTATATTTATACATACACTCAACCCCTCACTTCCACTCACTCACATGCATCTTCATATAATCGAGCACTGAGTCACTGACATACTCATGCATAGAGGCCAGACTCCGAACACCCACAGGACTTAAGCTACAGGCCAAATGTGTTTAGTGACTCCTTTTGCGCAGACGCCTTTATGCGTGATATGGCGGCTAATGTGATATAATTAAGACTACATTGCGCAGACACGTTTTGAGGGCTGACACATAACTAAAGGGCAAAAAGTCCCTGTATTCTGAGAGCAAGTAAGGCTGATGGAACCAAGGTAAAAAAAAAAAAAAATAGAAGAAGAGAGGTTTGGAATATGTTATTGATGTAAATGAATGGTGAAAGTAGGCTTGAGTGTGGAGGGGAAGGTAATGTATGGCAGCCTGAGTGCCTGCTTTACATAGATAAAGTAAAATGTCAGCTAAATCTGTCCACTGGATTTTTTGCTCTTAGTGTTTGTTGAAACCACATAACTCTAAAATGCTGCCCAGGAACTTGACACTCATGGTATCTCACCTAAATTAGTGTCAAAACCTACTGACTTATTGAACAGTTAGTCAAAAGAAACACAATCAAGTCCAATTTACAACCTTTTGTTTTTGGTCGCACCCTCTGAAATGGAATGTTTTACAGTGTGTTTGGACTTGCAGTTTTATTTTAAGGTTTTCACTCTTTGTTCTCATGTAAAGAATGTCTTACATGAGGTAGTGAAGAGATGGGATGGGAAGGGGTATTTGCAGTGAGGCATGAATGGAGAAAGGGGATGTGGGAATCTACATATATAAATGGATTCAACTGCATATCCACAGAAATACTTCACTAGAAGTATTGTTTTACCATGCTCACTATCAACGTGGTGCCAAATGTGTTGTATTAGGACTGAATGACAGAAATAAAAGCAGCGTTTAAACCAAACTGTGAAGGAAAATATTTGACTGTAAGACAAATTATGCTATGGGTGGAATAAAACACTGTGAATTACTTTTGAGCAAATTACTGTCCCTTTGGTCCATCCATCCATCCATCCATCCATCCATCCATCCATCCATCCATCCATCTACGCTTGTCCAGGGCCAGGTCATGGAGGTAAGTCTAATGCCCAGACTTCGCTCTACCCAGTGCTTCCAGGGGAAATCCAGAGATGTTTCCAGGTCAGCCAAGAGGTATAGGCCCAATCCCAATTCACCCGTTAGCCCTACCCCGTGGCCCTTGTGCTTGGCACTAGGCCTTGAAATGGAGCTGTATGGGGTAGGGGTTAAAACATTCTCCTATGAAATGGGACAACCTGTTACATCATCAGCGGTCATTAATGCTGCTATAAAGAAATGCGACAACTTTGTTTCTGTAAGTTTTCACCAAGCAATCAGCAGTTTGTAAACATCTGTGTCTGAGCTTTGGACAGGTCTTTACGGCTATCAGCTATAAACCACAGAAATGTGATCCATAACCTTTTGAAACAGCATTAAACGGTCACTCTTCCCAGCAGGACATGCCCAGAATACCTTCCCATCCAGGAGACATTCAAAATAGATGCCACCTCAGCTGGCTCCTCTTGATGTGGAGGAGCAGCAGCTCTACTCTGAGCTCCTCCCTGGTGACTGAGCTCCTAACCCTATCCCTAAGGGTGCGCTCAGCCACCCTATGGAGGAAACTAATTTTGACCGCTTGTATCTGGGATCTTGTCCTTTCGGTCATGACCATAGGTGAGGGTAGAAACGTTCATTCATGAATTTTTCAATTAAGCCTGAAAATGTAGTTTAGAGTATTGAGTACAGTTCCATTCCTTTCCTTGAACTACTTAATAAACAATATTATAAACAGGGACTGAAGCTGAGGGTCAAGAGATGATTACTGGGAGAAGAAAATGTTTGATCCTGGAGGATTCTGCTGGGCTTCTGTAAATTAGCTTCAGAGTCTGGTTTAGACCAGCTCTAAATGTAAAGAATTATGAGTTATGATGTGACGCTACATAAATAAAGTGTAATTGATTGATCGAAAGAAGAAAAACAAAGATTTTACACACTAATTGTAGCACAGATCATGTATTCAGGGTGCAGAAACTGAGTGTGTATTGTTACCAGAGCTAGTACAACAGGGTAACTGCATACTGTCTCATCAGTTTTATGAGCCATTTATCCCCCTAACATCTGACAAATAAAGGACAATTTATCCCCTATGCCTCTGAATCCAGCATCACAGATATAAGAAAATAAAATAAATTCAGGAAATTAACAATAAACATACCCAGTACAGTGCATTTTTGGGAATTATGCCCAAATATTACTCAGAAAATTCAAGTCATATTTTGAAATTGGTCTCTGGTTTTTGATGGGTATTAGAAAAAGTGAATGTGTATTGGAATGAAAACTGTGACCCTGGGTTCACACTGAAATCACTAAAATATTAGAAACTGGTTTACTCTTTAAACGTTTAAAACATTGTTCAAAATCTTTGAAAAGTAAGCAAAGCTGTCAGACAAGTGCAATGGATTAAAAAAAGTACAATATCTGCTAAGATATGGTGGAGTGGAGGTGTAAGGAGTCATAAAATGAGCATGTTCGAGTCCCCATTTGATTTACTGCGCTTCAAAATTCTGCCATTGTGTTGATCAAAGTGAAAAATTCCAGCATGTCATGTTCTGTGAATAAACATTTATCACAGTTTAGACACATGAAAACATGAATCATAAATCGCACTGATCTGACAGGACATTTTTATTGCTGAGCAACTGACAGAATGTAAACAATTTGTCTGCCAATCTGCCCGTTGAATGTAGCCTGCAGACTGGCTTTCACCTTTGAAACCTACAACTCTTCCTTTCAGAACCATGAAGAATAGGATGCAGTGCTGCATAGAGAGAGATAAGAGGATGTACCTGTGCCCAAACTGAGATAAATATAAACCTGTGTAGTGCTTCTGTCATCTCCACTCCATATTTTAACTCAAGCCTCTCATCTGAGTTGGCAACACGTTGAGGATCCCATCGAGGTACTCGTAACCTTCTTCACCGTCGAGCTCAAGCAGCAAAGTAAAGTAGCAGGCAGTAAAAACCGCTCCTGGAAGTTCACCTCGGTTCAGCAGTGATGTGTTTATTTTGAAAAACACATCACAGCATTTTGGAGTAGGAACTGAAAACCTCTTAAACTGCATTTTAAGAGTTTTTCCTATATATTATGCATATTATCCTTATGTTTTCCCCCTCCCTTTTTCAGGCTGGTGAACCTCTAGGGAAACTATCTCTGAATCTATTAAAAACTATGTTTCCCTTTTGGATGCAGTGCAGACCTGCAGTTAAAGGCTCTGATGCGCACACAAGTTGATTTTTTTCTTGTATTCTCTTAAAATGGTCAGAGTTGTACCAGTATGTTGGATTCATAGTAAAATTTAGCAAACGTGGTTGTGTTCATCACAAGATTACAGATGGAAGTGTATGCTTACACTTTTCCCTGCTATTAAAAGGGTTAAATGTAGTATTGATACTGCAAACTATCAATAGCAAAGGGAAGTTGCACACATTTACGGCTACTAAAACAGTCATGTTGATAGCTGGTCGAAAAAATACTGTGTCACATCCAAAAACAGGGACGTGAACCCAAAAGCAGAAAGTCTGAGACTGAGGTTAAGGATAAAGCAGTAACACAGTTTATTGGAGACTACAGAACAGAAATCCAAGAGGGTAATCCAAGGGCAGTAGTGGGGGACAGGCTAGGGGTCCATAACCAGGAGGACTGAGGGGATCCAAACGGGGGCACACTGAATCAAGTGGCAGTACAGGTAAGGGGTAGGCAAAAGTAGAGTTCCATAAACAGAGGTCCAAATCTAGAAAAGCAGTCCAAACATACAGTGGTACCGATAGGGAGTAGGCAGGCTCGAAGGTCCAAAATCACAAAGGCTGTCCAGGGTCAGCGGGGGAGGAGGCAAACAGGCTTGGAAGGTTCAGAACAGAAAAAACAATTCAGGTTGGCAGAAGCACCGACAGGGGACAAGACAGGCAGGGTTCAGGAAATCCAGATTTCAAAAATGGGTCAGGAACCACATGTTTCAGGCTCACAAAACAGACTCCAAACTCACACAGGACATAGCAAACACAGGACGTATATACACACACAAGACGGAGAGATAATCAGACACAGGTGCAGAACATTAGGGTGGGGACAGGTAATCACAGAAGCAGGAAACAGGAAGTCAAGGCAGCAGACATGAACCAGGAGGGAAAAACACCAAAATAAAACAAGAAGTGAACAGAAAACACAAACTCTAATGTCTGGTAGCAGATGTAGCACTGTGCTATATGCTTTGTATTCTGTGTCAGCTGATAGTTTACATCCCAGGTGTCAAATATATGACATGAATAAATATAAACCAGCTCGCCAAAGGGTCTAGTCTGGCCAGTGGGATGAATGTGTGAAATCCAAAAATTACACTGAAGATATTAACAATCGAGGAGTTTAAAATAACTTTTATCACTGGGGAATAATGGATCCAGAAGCAGAGATTAGAATGGAAACAAGACTCTTTATTGAGCAACTACAGAGTCCAAAGTAACAGAAAAATGATGTGATGAAACACACGCTGGAACAAGGTGGTGGATAACCGCAATCACACAAAGGGGTGGCTGAAATACAGAGTCCAAAACAGGCTTCCTCAGGATAGGTGGATGACCGTACCTGTCTGAGTAGAGCGGAACAGAGGAGAGGCACACCGAACATGAAGATGAAGACAAAGGAAATAACCCGACAAAGGGAGCGGGGGAGAGAGTGCACTGAAACAGAGTGAGGTGATCGGTGACAGCTGTGTGGAAAAGGAGCGACCGGTGAGATGAGTGAAACAGAAAATGAATGGATGTGACAACTTCAGTTCAGGGGCCACATGCACACCAATGTGGGTTGGACCAATAAAATGATATTATAATATCCTGTAAATAATGACTTTTCTCTTTGTTTTACTGGGAAAAAAAAACAAAAAAAAATTACATGAAAATGTTTATGGTTTATGTTTACAACCTATCCTTTCACAAAAAATAGGAATAATCTGAACAAATATGAACAACCTGATAATTTTGATAATATACTGCCTGTTACTAAATGTTTTGTGCATTTGTAAATCCACTGATCTGTAAATCATGATGCATTTGTATAACTGATAAACTGAAGCCAAATCCTGTTAAACTTGTACTTATTTTTCTTATATCATGTTGTTCATATTAACCACATTTTTAAGGAAACTTTGTAAAAGAAAAAACCTTCATAATGTTTTTTTTCACTGTTATTATGTTTCTGGTCTGGCCCATTTCAGATCAGTTTGGGCTGAATGTGGCCCCTGAACTTAAATGAGTTCGACTCCCCTGGTTTCCATCATAGCTGCACTAGCAGAAAAAAAAACAAAAAACAGTACAACCGCAAATCACCTCTGTTTTCTGAGTCTGTGTTGTTGATAGCTGCTCTAAGGATCTGTTTGGAATCGTCCAAACAAGGTCAGAACTGTCACAGCTTAGTCTGAACCGTGGATCAGACTTTGCAAAGAAAATAATATTTTAATAAACTGCAGAATCAAACTCACCTGTGTAGAAGTTCACCCAACCTGAGCCTTGTTCTCTCCAAGGTTTCTTCCCTTAAAGTGAGGTTTTTCTTCTTACTGTTACCAAGTGCTTGCTCAAGGGGATTTTTAAATTTTTTTTCTAAAGTATTGTAACAGTAAAGACCTTACAGTGTTAAGTACCTTTGAGACATGATTCAGGAAGGACACCAAAAACAAAACTGCTGACCACATTCTGCATATTCATATACTGCATCTACTCTTTTTATCACCATCTGTATTTATCATGACAGAGCAGGGGACATTTACTAATCTTATTTCTTTACCTTCAACTTAAACCAAATGAGAAACAGCCAATAAAAATACAAGTCTGCACGAGTCACAATGTCAATCCCTTATTTGATAGTCAGTGTTGTAGCTGTAGGCTGAAAGCATAGCATATCTAACTTTAGTATAAAATTGTTTTTATTCATAAACGCTCAGTGAACTTTCATGTATGAAATGATAAAATATGCGAATTATAGGAAATTGTTATTCCTCCTTCGAGGTTTGAGTATGCAGATGGTCACTATCTCCAAAAGCAGAAGAGACAAGAGGGCAGAAGTGAATATATTCAGAGTTTACTCAACACAAGTGGCCCTAAATCATCCTGTCTCATCATTTCTGTCTGAAAGAGCTATTCATTTACCCCAAACCATCTATGCCACAGGTGTCAAACATGTGGCCCACAGGCCAGATCTGATCTGCAAAAGGCTTCAATCTGGCCCCTGGGATGAATTTGTGAACTATAACAATGACAATGAAGATATTAACAATCAAAGATGTTAAAATCATTTTAGGTCAATTCAATCTAAAGTGGATCAGACCAGTAAAATAGGATCATAATAACCTCTAAATAATGAAAAGTGCTATTTTTTTTTCTGTTTTACTGTAAAAAAAAAAAATAAAAAATTACAGAAACGTTTACATTTACAGACTAACCTTTTCTATATATTAAAAAAAAGTGAAAAACCTGAATTCTCTCAATAGAAGTATGTGGAATTTTAATAATATTCTGCTTGTTATTTAACCCTTTCATGTATGAATTATGAGAGTCTTAATCTAGATTTTTTTTTCCTGTGTTTTTTTTTCTCTTTAGGTATGGAAAAAAAAACCCCAATGTGATTGAAATTTTTCTTATGAACCTACTTTTCAAGGAGTTGTAAAAATGTCCTCTCAGCTGGACACTGTGTTTAGTTTCTGAAGCAAAGAAACATGTATTTATTGATACGCTGTGTGAAATCTATGAAATAAAAATGTTTTGAATGCAGCTAATCTGATGTTTTCTCAAATTTTAACATACTCTAATACTAGTCATGACTCACTTCATGGAGATAATATGCAAAAAGAAAACCTTTTTTTTTAAAAAAAAAAACAACAACTGTTAATTGCAGTCTAATAACAACTAGCAATTGATTTACTCTCATTACTGCAGATCAGGTTTATCAAGAACAGCAAAGTAACAGTAATGGTATAAATGCATGAGTATCCATTGTGTTTGGCTGATATGGAACTAAAACAAAAAACCGAGGAATCTACAAGAGAACAGCCATAGAGGGTCCACTGTAGTGACCAGTATGCACGAAAGGGTTCATTTTTATGTATCTGTAGATCCACTGTGATCTCCAAGTTGTGATGTATAAACGATAAACTAAGGTGTAATATTGTTAACATTGCACTTATTTTACTTGAGAATTTTCAGGTTCATATTTGTTCATGTTATGTTCAAGTACAATTCATAGATGTAAATATTTTCATTACGGAATTTAAAATTTTTTCACTCAAAAGTTATCATCCTTTTTTATTATTTATTTTTTTGTTTGTTTGTTTTGATTTATTATTATTATTATTATTATTATTATTATTATTATTATTATTATTATTATTATTATTATTATTATTCCCCTGTGTTTTGCATTATGTTTTTCTTAAATAAACTAAACTAAAAAAAAAAAAAAAAGAAAAAAGAAAAAAAAGAAAACCCATATCCTTTTATTTCCATCATTTTCCTGGTCCGGCCCACTTTATACCATATTAGGCTGTATGTGGCCCCTGAACTAAGATGAGTTTGACATCCCTGATCTATGCATTTTAGATTTTTAAAAAATATTTTTCTTTACATGTTTAACTTGTGTCATATTTTTCTCTCTTTTCATGTTTTCTATCTCCTCACCACTTTTCCCCATTTATTCCTTCATTTTAGTCTTTAGTTTTCCACCAGTGTCTTCACAGCATCCATCTGTCCATTAAATTGAATCGGTTAATTCAGTCCATCCATCTGCCTGTCGTTGTCCTCTTTATAACTCAAATCCAGTACATGTAAGCTCTCACTCTGCACGCATGTATGCCCGCATCTCTCTGCAACTCCCTCCATTCCTTCTTTCTCACCTGCATCTGTTATTCCACATGTCCCACTTATCATTTCAAAGAGGGACAGTGGGTCGGTTGCTCTGAGCAGCTCTTCATTGAAATAATATGTAGATTTTAATTCGGCTGCGTATGAACAGTCGACAAGGAGTTGACTAGTTCATCATGAAAGATGCAGTAGGAAAGGATGCATTTGAAACAGCCTGGCACACTAAAAGCAGCATGGGGGGGTGCCAGATCATGCATTCCCCAGACAGATAAACAGAGGTTTGCTCCACACTGAGTATGTTTACGTGCACATAATATTCTGTTTATTGCCTTCATTTTTAAATGTACAAAATTCCTAATAAAATGTTCACACGTTAGTCATTAATCTGTCAGTTAATCTGCTAATGTTTCTGTTCACATTCAGCCACACACACCATGATGATATAACAACAACAACAACAATAATAATAATAATAATAATAATAATAATAATAATAATAATAATAATAATAATAAAGGCTTTCTGAAGTTTTCCATTGGTAACAGATGTCCATTTTTGTGAGCACTAGCGCTCTCTTTGTTTCCCATTTGCTTTTTCCTATTGGCCAATAGCAGGATCGGCCCCAAAAATCCTATATTGAGCCGGAGTCCTGACTAATACCAAGAAACTGGACCACATCACACCTGTCCTCAGATAACTACACTGACTTCCTGTGAGTCAAAGGATAGAGTTCTAAATCTTACTCCTGGTACAAAGCACTGAACAGCCTTGGACCCAAATCCATCCGAGACTTGTTTGTTCCCCATGAAGCATCCAGACCCCTGAGGTCATCAGGGACAGGTTTACTGTGTGCTCCCAAAATCAGACCCAAACAAAGTGAAGCAGCATTCAGTTAGTCAGCTCTTCACCTGTGGAACAAACTTCCTGAACACCTGAGGTCAAACTGTCAGCTCATTTAAATCAGACTGAAAATATTATTGTTTACTGTCGTTTTCTCTTAAACTCTTAAATAATGTCTTTTAAATGAACTTTAAAATCATATTTTATCACTGATGATTTTAATGCCTATTTTAAATTAAGTTTTAGTTTTTTATGTTTTTACATTTTAACTTTCTGTTTTTATGCCTCTCTTGTGTTTTATGTAAAGCACTTTGAATTGTCCTGTACATGAAATGTGCTATACAAATACAAATATA
>JAQQZY010000020.1:5029324-5044668 GCA_030068375.1 Ostorhinchus rueppellii | reverse complement strand
GTGATAAATCCCTTTAGAAAGGTTAGATATAGAGAAAATTTAATTTGGGAACTGACACAAAAGTAGCAGTGGATCTTTATAGGTTATGACAAGTCCCTTTTCAGCTTATTAAAATTAATGTGGAGCAGTTGCATTAAAACTCCAAACAGAGATAAAAGTAAATTAATCATGAAGTGAAATTTTTGAAAAGTAATCACGAATCATTTTCTAAAGATTCCTTTTTTTTTTTTTTTTTGTCTGACTTCCTTCATTTCTCAGTAATTCTGAGATGTTTTGAAGCATAAACACATCTACACATAAATGAGAGCATGACACACCACGAAGAAGGAATGAAAGAAACAGGCTGGGAGCAGAGGTGCCGAGCGCCCACTGTGATCTTTATTTGAAATGACATGACCACCTCCACTGTCTGATAGGATTGATTTTCTCTATCTCATTTTATTTCTCCATCTGCTCTGGCGCTACCCTCTCAGATATGTAGGCACCAGCGCTGTGGGTCCTTTTCCAACCTCAACGAGTCCTAAATAGGTTTAAGCTTTGGCCCATCTCTCCCTGGCGAGCAACCTCGTATTTCTGTCTGTGTCAGGTCACTCATGCTCGCTCTCCATCCTATTTTTTTTTTTTTTTTTTGTCCTGCATGGTCAAATGTACAGTTTAGTGCCAGATTTAGGGCTTCCCTCTGAAAGTAAATGATCTGAATTATGTGTCAGACACTCCTCCATCCAATGAGGTTCAGAGTTGAGCAGTGATTTGGACAGTAGTGTGCAGTAACAGGAAAAAACACTTGTAAAATAATGAGCATAAAAGGACATTCAGATTTATACCAATGTAAATTGTACTTCACAACCATGCTTTCCTTCTTTTTGCCACCTTTTTTTTATATTACTGTTTTTCGGTTACTCTGGACTGAGACAACCTCCATATTCTACTCCTATTTATGCATACACTTGAAAATGTAAGGGGTTTGACTTTGACCCTGATCAGGTTTGTTATTTAACACAGATACAAAGCATAGCACACACTCATACAAGATTACCGTCATCTTTGTAGGAGACACCTACACACTACAACCTACATCAACAAACGTTAAAGTTCTCAGATTCCCTATTATTTAGATGTTTATGAAACTATCTATAATTTTGACAGAACTTCAGTGTACAGAAACAAACACCTCATATATAGTATTTAAAGTAATGCGATCCTCTGCATTTTTCAGTCAAAATCATTTATTTTTCTGTATTTAATTTTCTGACCATGTAGATGTTTGGTTATTTTATCAAAACAGACTAAATTCAAGAAAATCTGAGTTTTCCCCACAAAATTAGAAAAAAGTGTCAAGTCTCTACTGCTGCCATAGTTAAAAGTATATGGGTTTTTACTGGTGAATCAATGTTACAGAAGATGACAGTATTCCACATCCATTATGAAACATCCAAGTGGGTCATATCTGATGACCATTAAAACCTGGGAAACTGCATTTTACTTGAATTATAGAAATATATGAATAGAATTAGTGCTCAAACATTATTACACATGGTAGATCAGATGGTAGTTTTGCTCACCAGTGGCTCATTAGGTCTTTAAGGGCCTGATTTACTAAGATCACAAATAACAGGTGCAAATTTGCTTGCTCGTGCTAAAAAAAATGCATGTGCTATTGAGTTGTGTGTCATGGGCAGTGTTGGGAAAGTTACTTTTAAAAAGTAACTTTTGCTTAGTTGCCCTCTATGGAAAGTAACTGTTCTAAATTCCCTCGTAGAATATAAATAATGCATATTGATAATACGTGGGTTTGTTAAACACAGCCATTATTTGGCTGTCTGAATGTTTTTAGTCAGCCATATTTTTGGTTGGTCTGTTTATATTAAGTCAGGATTTAACAGGAAAGCTATGTTTTATGTTTTTGGGGTCCTAATGGAATCCATGTTGCTGTCATGTCTGTATGTACTTACTGAGCTGCTCTGAGTCTTCATATTAAAAAGTGAAAATGTCATCGGTGTCCTGATTATTCTCTAACCAGAGTATGTTCACAGGTAAAGAGGTCCCAGCACAATAGTCTATACAGTCCAGAGTTCTCCAATCGTGACTTTTTAAGTTGCTTGTTACTTTTATCAAATCCAATCCGATCCACTTTATTTCCAAAGCACATTTAAACAACAAGAATGTTTCCGAAGTGCCGCACATCACAAAACAATAAAACAATTAAGACTAAAAACAATAAATAAGTATGTAAAAGTACAACAATGCTTTAAGTAAAACAACAAAATTAAATAGTTAAAAGTATCAAAATGAATAAAAAATAAATAGACAGGAAAATAAAATAAATAAGTAACTAAATAAAATAACACAGAGGACCGCACAACTCACATGGTGTTAAAAGCCAGAGAATAAAAGTGGGTCTTAAGACGAGACTTAAAACACTCCACTGTGGGCGCTGTTTGTGTGCGTGTGTGTGTGTGTGTATGTGGGGGGGGGCAGGACGTTCCAGAGTCTGGGGCCGCCCACAGAGAAAGCCCTGCCCCCCTAGTTTTAAATCTGGCCCTTTATGTTGCTCAATTTTAGGCAGAACCACATATCTGTTCCTAAGTGTGGAGGGCTACATAAAGTTGTTCTATGGAGGACGTAACAGTATTTTGTGCTCGTTAATCTAAAAAAAAAAATGCCACAAATATTGTAGAGCACATGACAAAAAACACTGGACGACTATAGGCTTCAACACCCCCACTGAGCCCTGTCAAACAATATGAAATAAAAGAGCCTCAATACTTCTTATAGCATATAGGTGAACATAACTGCACAAGCACATAATTCTTAGGGGGCAAAAAACCCCCCCCAAAAACTAGGGGGTATAAAAATATGGATGCAACTCTTGTCAAATCTGTCTCTAAGAAAAGTAATGTCGTACCTGATTGTCTCTGTGAAACTATTACTGAAATAAAAGCAGGAAGAACTGCAAAAGGAACAACATTTCGACTCCAAATTTTAACTTTTTACCCAAAAAAAGTAGTAGCGTTACTCTAAAGCACAGGGGTCAAACTCCGGTCCCATATGCTTTAGATATTTCCCTCTTCTATCCCACCTGGTTTCATTAATGATCACCTCATCATCATGCTCTGCAGAAGCCTGATAATGACATACTGGCTTCCAGGTGTGACAGAAGCGGGAATTATCTAAAACATGCAGCATTCCAGCCCTCGAGGACCGGAGTTTGACACTCCTGCTGTAAAGCGTTATTTTGTAACTTGTTACACACAACACTGGTCACAGATGATCAACCAAGACTGCGCACACAAATGACAACAGCTGCAAAGTCTTGGACACCACCCCTAAATGAGGATTTTGTGTGTGCTACTTATTGTTGTCATGGAGACAGTACACTGGAAAAACTGCTCTGGGATATGCCAGCACTAATGGCAGCAGTGTGGAATGATCCAGACACACGGAAATGGAATGTTGGAGTTTTGGCGTAGAAGCTATAGCATGACTCCTCCTTGTGTCTGGCCCCACTCCGTCCCCTCGTTCAAGTAGAAGTTCTAAAATGGCGTTTCTGGGTAGGCCATGTTTCAATTAGTTTTTCTTCCTTCTTTCCAAAAATGTTGACGTGATCAGAAAAGATTTGTTATCTGTGCATCCTTTGGTGGTGCCTCTGCCGCCTCCTGCAGCCAGTTTCATGTGAAGTTAAAGGGTCATAATTAATGTTTATTTAATCTTTGATTCATTTATTTGTGTATTTGGACCCTAATAGTTCATAAAGTTTACATTTGAACCCTCCAGGTGCTGCAAAGCTATCTTTATATTCATTCTGTTAAAAATCGAGTGGATTTCTACAACCTGTTTTAATTCGTTCTTAATTTTTGATGTTTTATAACGAGTTAAGTCATGATATTTGCACATATAAGGTCCGGACTTCTGATGAACATTTCTCAGAGTACATCATAATTGTTTATCAGCAGCAGCGGTTGTAGTTAAAACTGAAAATATGTCCAAACTTCGAGCTGATTACCTAAAATGTTCAGTTGTTGGTTGAACAGGACAGAGCAGCACAGCCAACAAACCTGGAGGGGGCGGGGCATGAAATAGCTCATGTGCATTTAAAGGGCCAGTACTCTAAACCACTTTTCTGGTGTCATTACTCAGAAATAGGGTTAAAGATGGACCTGTGGAGTTGAATTAATGAATTCAGACCCAAGCAGAGCATTTACAGTTAATGTAGACCACAGGGAAATGTTTAAAATGCATAACTCCATTAAAAAAAAAAAATCACTATTTTAAAACCTGCTTTTCAGATTTGCTAAATATAGACTCAAAATCAGCCACAGCCTCCAGTTTCAGGTTTGGTAAATCACATTCCACACAAATATTTGCATCTACTCCTCCCAATAATTTTGCATGTTCTGGCTGAAAAGCCCATATTCCATATTCATGAAGGCAAACATGCTAAACAGGTTGCCCATTTGAGAGACGCAGCCCTCGGTGCATCCAGTGAGTAGATGAGCTTCAACCTGTTTTTATATGAATAAACCTTTAATACATCAAGCCGTGAGAGTTAAAATGTGCTTTTGCTAGTACAGACAATGTTGCTAACAGCATCATATTATGATTTGTCACCATAATTTCATAGATTTCAACATGGATGATAATGCCACATTAAAAATATCAGGTGTAAACACAAAGACTGTTTATTATCTGGATATCTCATTGTGATATGGGCTGCATTTTTCATACAAGGTGTAGATGAGGTGCTATGTTTCAGTTCTCCTCTGCTGTGTCATCGGCTCCTTTTCAGAATAAAACTAAACCCAAAAGTTCCGCGTGCTGCATGTGCAACAGTGTGAAGTGATCAGAGCCAGAGTTGTCCTCTGAGCGAGTGTGTCGCTGAAATGATATGGGCGGTACAAGCTTAGACACAGGGTTGTGAGCCTGGAATTGTCTATCAGTCCAAATGTTTGCTCTTGCTCTGGGGGATTTGAGTGCAACGTCTGCAGAGATCCTGCAGATTTGATGGGGCTGGGGTTGTAAGCATGGGGTCTTTGGTGTAAAATTCCACTTACCCCCCAAGAAGACACAGAAACAAAAAAATTAAAACACTCTCCAACATGAAACCCATTTTTTCCTCCTATGTTTTTGAAACCATGTGAGATGTTTGAAAGTATTATTTTATTTAATTGTTTTATTTGGTATAGGTTTATTGTTCTTATCGTTTTGTTTTCAATTGTACAGCTTTTGTTTTTAATCTATTCTTGTATTTGGCTTTGTTATCCTTTATTCATTTATTTTATTTTATTTAGCTTTCTTTCTGTGCAGCACTTTGGTCCACTGTGGTTGTTTTAAAGTGATTTACAAATAAAGTTGGATTGGATGAAAACTACGCAGTAAAAAAATGTAGTGTCGATATTTCAGAGTCAAACTATTTTAACCAGAGTATTTTTAGCTCCATGTAGAGTAAACCAGCTTTAACAGCAGAGTTAAAAGTCAGTGTGAAATTCAACTCTACAAAGTGATGATAAGTACCAGTCTGCTGCAGTGCATTGTGGGTACTGGACATTTTACTCATTGCGTTCTGTTTTATGTGCAGGGGCTCAAGGGAACTTTGTGTTAATGTTTATTTAGGTTAATGTGTCTGTTTTGCAATGTTTATTGGCCTTTTTATGTTTATTTATTTATTTTATTAATGTGACACCGTTAGTCAAACCAGTAGGCAGAACAATGCCAAACCTGACTGTCGCTGTGGAGCTATAATTTAAATAAAATCTGACAACTTTGCTCTTTCAAATGGAAGCGTGTCCTAGAGTATTAGAAAACCGTAGAGTAAACTTACACCCTTCATAACCCCCACCTTGAAAAATCCTGTAATTCTACATAGTGTCATTAGTGGAGGTGTAACTGAAGAAGAAAATAGAACTGCAAAGAAACACTTATTAAAACAGTACAGAGTCCTTTTTAAACCAAATTTGGCATAAAAACAAAAAAAAAAAAGCTCTGTAAAACACCACAGTGTAAAATACTTTTACACATTTCATTATTTATTTTGACACTGAATTGAATAGAATTAACGCTGAAATTTTGACACTGGCCGTAAAGTAAATTTAACTCTACACTAATTTTGAGATGGACCGAATGTTAGTCAACTCTCCAAGAGTTAAATCAACACAGTGTTTTTTTTTTTTACTCCTGTATTCTGGAGCTGATATGTATTTTAAAGATCCAGTACAGCTCCAAGAAACTGAAATAGAATGGAGAGTTCAGTCAATTATTTTCCAATTCAAGACATACATTTGCTACGCTGTTATTTACATTTTCTTTAAGATAGAATGCAAAGTGAATACTTGATTGTGCGGACACGTTTTATGCTCAATAATATGGGCTCATTTCCATATCAAACCCAGCAGTTAAGGTCCTAATAATCACATGCATTTGGCTCCTTGTAAAGCCAGTTATTTGCATTTAAGAGGTACTTCAGTTTCACTCGATCCGAGGTTTATCCAGGTTATTACTAATTATGCTAATTCCCATTTTCTACTTGTCACCAGTATAATGTCAGTGTATTACAATCCAGCCCGGGGCCAGCAATCTGTCAGGAAGATAGATGAAGACAGAAGCTTCCGTAAAATACATGCGTGTGCGACGCTTCCACTGGTTAAGATGTTTTTTCACAGCGCATTTGCGACAAATTAGCTTGACCACTCACACTAGATACTTAGCTGTTAAAAAGGACCCTGACGCGATAGTTTATATGAATAAATTATGGCCAAGAACGCAACAGGCAAGACCATTTTTGACTCAGCCTTTCCCAGTGTTCCTTTTTTTCCTGCTTGTCTTCCTAAATTTCTTTTTTCTGTCTTTATCCCTTGGGCCTTTCTATGTGTAAAGAAGTCAGCTGTACACTTTTACTTTCCTGCGATTAATAATTTACTTGGTATATAATATTTAACTGTGAGATCCTATAAAGAAAATAATTTATGCATGATGATTTATTCAGAGCTTAAACTATTAAGCACTGAATTATTTTTTGGGCTTGTCGATCCTGCACACACTGGCTGGAGTGTATTTATGCAGAGAGCTTTTATTGCCAACTTCAAATAGCCACTGGATTTATTTTTATACTGAATCTGGGTACAGGGGCCAATGAAGACATGCTCTGGGATGTATTGTGGAAAATCTAGGATTTCAGGAGCATAACAACATATTATGTAAAAACCCTGTATTATGGCATTATTATTATTATTATTATTATTATTATTTTTTTTTACTTAGACCCACTCAGCAACTTTTTGTGAAAATCAGCTGCTTTTTGTAATAAACAGATTATTTTAACGGTCTTGGTGGCTTTCTTGCTTTTCCTGAGTTGGCTCTTGACATGACGTCCCGAAATTTGGTTTATTTCCAAGATAAATAAGTAAAAATGTTGACGTTATTACTGCTGAATATAGGACACTATATACACCAGTGGTTTTCAGTAATGGGGTCATATGGAATAAAATGGGGATGCCTGAAATTCCTAGAAATGGATTTTTTTTTTAAATTAAATTAAAAATTACTAATAAACTAAACAGTGGTGAGTTGAGAGAGACAATGCCAAACTGTGAAGCTGAAACTGAAGCACTGTGGTTCTGTTTATCTGTTAAATGTTCACTGTGGTCGGTTTCAGATGCTGCAGCTCTTTCATAATTTATAGTTTAATGTTTGTTCAGTATTAATTATCATCCTTGTAAATCCAAGTTGGACTGACTGTACATATCCTGACCAAGGAAAATATAATTCTCACTTTGTGTATTAATCTGAAACTGGCTTTTCTGCCTCCGTCCATAATAATATACATTATATTGACTAAATGTCATCTAAAATGAATGTTTATTTGCAACATAGTATAGCAAAGTATTACATGATCAAAAAAAAATCTTTTAGGAAAACAAAATAAAAGGCTCAGTTTTGAATGTCTGGGGATGCCAGAAATGTGTAATGTTCTGTACAGCACTTTGGTCCAAAGTGGTTGTTTAAAAGTGCTTTATAAAGAAACTTGGATTGATTGGATGTTAAAATGTGGTAAAAAAAAAAAAAAAAAAAGTTGGAACCACTGAATATAAGAATATTCATGCTGTGCCAATACTAATGAGGATATTTTTGTCAATGTTTAGAGCAGATTCTCCATTTTTTAAAATCTAAAACATACTTTATATGTACAAAAGGCCCAAAGTAAGGATATTTTTGAAACTGAAAATGGAGATTGTAAAATGATGGTGTCACGTCTCATTTTGCTCATGTCTGTTATTGCTTTGCGTAATGAAACTGCACCTTAAACATCAAATCCAGGTGTATAAATCAGTGTATGACCTGCAGTAGATTGAGGTCAGCACCAATACCTTTGGGAAATGGCGCAGACTAGTGTTATGGATAAATCTATATCATGTAAAGAATTAACTTCTACAACCACAACCGACATGTAAGGTAATTTAAGTTCATAACTCAACTTGTTTTTGCTGCTTCGCCTTCATAATTAAAGCCTCTGAATCTGATGCATATTATCCAGAGTGACCATAGATTAAAGAACAGAAAAACAGCCCCTAATTAGTAATTAGTGTCCTGCATAAAATGGTAATGTAGACAGAACAGTGAAAAAAAAAAAAAAAATCCATGTTATTGTGGACAAGGTATTGGACTAAAAACAGATTCAAACAGTCATGTAAAAAGAAGTGCACCCTCTTAAAGCTGTGTGGGAAACAATTCAAGAAATTATTCATTAATTTTTTTGTTAAATAAATAATGCCACAGTGAATTCTGTTGTGTTGCATTACACTTGAGGCTACATGCAAATCATCTTAGAAGACCTTATGATCATTAGCCTTTTTTGTGCTCATTCTTTCTTTTCTCTTGTGTTAATGACTGATCTAAATTAATATTTTATTTATTTAATATAATGTAGTGTACATGCAAAATCATGTGTTTAATGATGTAATACACGTTTAAAAAACGTCTAGTGTAAGATCTACTGCAACATACAAGGCTTTATTACAAGATATTGTGTTTGAGTTATGTGTCCAGGTTTCAGCTAAACATTTGTGGGGAGGTACAGCAAGACAGGAGATAAATGATGCTCAGATTTGATTTTCAGGAGAAACAAACACTTAATTTAAAGTATTCAGACAAATTCTGCAAAACAGACTGATACTAATCATATTAACCGATAAAGACCCAAACAACCACTGGCAACTCAAATAATCTATTGATATAAAGTGTTTAATACCTGTTGATCCACTAATCCTATCAATACATGTTCATAATCAGTGTAAAATACAGTTTTTCATCTTTTCATGGTCATCAGATATGACCCATTTGGACGTTCAGAGGCTCCATAGTTACCATAGAAACACCGTCATCTTCTGCAACTTTGATTCACCAGTAGAACCCATGGAGTTGGATCAATGACAGTTGTTGGAGATGCTTCTTTTTATATTCAGTTAATGGTATATTTTATTGGAAAAGTCACTTTTCCTTATGTTTTCTCTGTTTTTGACATAATAACCCTCAAATATAATGTCAGAATGATGATTAAAGTATATGATCAGTGAAATAAACATAGGAACATTCCTAATTTTCCTCTGAAAAAATGCAAAATACAAGGGATAATATAATAAATGGTGATAAATCAATTAAGAACGTTTAAATAGAAAGAAAAAAATCATTTGGGAACTGAAACAAAAGTAGCTTTGGGTCTTTATGGGGTAGTAGTAGAAATACTAGTAATAGCAGTAGTAATAGTAGTAGTAGTAGCAGTAACAGTAATAGTAGTAGTAGTAGTAGTAGTAGTAGGATGTGCGGTATTAAAGCGTATCATAGAAGATAGTCCTGGGTCTTTTCCATGGTATTCCAGGTTCTCTGTTTTCCACAGAACAAACACGTGTTCTCTCTACACTATAATTACTCACTGTAAACCGTCTGTATGTGTGAGTATGAGTGAATGCTTGTTTGTCTCTACATGTCAGCCCTGTGATGAACACGATCAGCATGTACCCCCCTTTTTCCAATATGAGCAGCAGCCCCCGTACAACCCTCTAAGGTTAAACAGCAACAGAAAATGAATAAATAATTTTATCCACCAGTTTGTTTCATGGAAAACACCAAATTTAATCTAAATGTGCATGTGGTACCGTATCACATCAATAAGTCAAACCATTTTAATTTATGTATAACCCTCTGGACTTTAACATCTGTGTTACACACTCAGATGTGTCATACATACAGTTATGGGGAAAAAAAGGGTTCTAGATCCTCTGATCCAGTTCATTCCTTCACTATTAGTCAATTCCACTAGCATCTTTAGTTGAATAACCTCTCAGCTGGCATGTCTGTTTCTACACATGACACTTGGCAACATGGCTCTATTGTTTATCTCTTGCTTGGTAACCCACTTCAATGATGATTCTATGATTCTGGGCATAGCAATGTGATTGGCCAATGGGAGCCCATTGTGTTCCAAAATGACTAATATCATAAGTACACCAAACTGCAGCAGTCCGCTCTTGTGTGATGCCCAAGACACACACATAGTCCACTTCTCATTTATTATATTGGAAAAATTATTAGACTATCAAAAGGTATAAAAAACTATGGTTATGCAATCAAGTACTAACTCCAGTGTGTATCATGTGACTAAAACAGACAGAAAAGAAAACATGGAATCTCTAAAAGCATTGTTTTTGTCAGTGCAATGCCATATATATTGATGTAAGAACTGAAATGATTTTGGTTATTATCTGTAGTGGCAACAAAAAAAACAAAACCTTCTTTGCCACTTCTTGATGTGAATTTTCCTGACTCGTTTATTCAAAGAATAATCCGAAACAAGGAAGATTTTTTTTAAAATTGAAAAAAAAAAGCAGACGGAGTATAAAGTGATCTGTCTCTTTATTCCAAGAAAAACGATCAATCAAAAAAGTTACAAAAATCAAGCTGACAGTTTCTTCGCCTTTATATCTTAATTAACTTTCAACATTAACTAAACAGCAACTAAAATGACGATAATGACGGTAAGAAATACTGTTGCTCTCTCTCCTGCTTTATTGAAAGTCTCTCCCCTCCGAACATATGCTTTCCAAGCGTCACTTTACTACACTTCGCCGCATTTTACAGCAGAGGGCCAGTTTGCGGCAGCAGGACAAAACCAATAGAACACAGACCGTAGGATTATTTCTGAATATCACACTAAATTAATATTAGAAAAAGATCACTTGCAAAACAATAACATCATCCTTAATATAAAGACAAAATATACAAAACTATACCTAAATTATTTTATGACTAACATCATCGAAAACATGGAAAATGACAGATATCAGCTCTGAAATTAAACTATTATGAGATATTTTTGTTATTATCATTATATTTATCCAAACAAATGCACCTTTAGTTGTACCAGGCATTAAAATAAACAAGAAATTGAAGAAAACAAGGGTGTTCTAATAATTTTTTCCGCGACTGTATGTGTTTCAGGTTGACATAAATTAGATCTATAATATATTGTATTTTATCCATAACTGTGATTAAATCTACCCGAGCATGAGACCTCTGTGATGGAGCAAAAATCATAAAAACTATGCCTGTGACTCAAACTCTGGCATGACAAAATGAAAGTATTGTTCCTGTAATACAGAGTTTTCCTTGCGTACCGAGTACTAAAAGTCAGTATATCCTCTGGTGTTTTTGAGTTTGACAATCCTCCAACTTTATTAAAGCAGAATGCAAAACCTCTGGCTACAGCACTAACATACTCTGAACACACTTCTTTCTTCCAGTTTTAGTTTTGTGTTTCTGGCTGATTCCTCGAGGCAAACTTAACTTGTCCTGTTTTCAGCTCTTCAGCGATCGAATAAGAACAGAAGGTGAAACAAGACAGTAGAAAAGCAAAGTGAAAAAGCAGCGTAAACACAAGAGAGTGAGAGGAAAAAAAAAAAAAAACACAGAGAGCGACACAAATAGAGAGATGTGATTAAATGTCGGAGTGCCGGGAGGCTGTATCCATTTCCCTTGTCACCAGACAGTCACTCGATTCTGGCCAATGAGAAACCAACACATGCTAATTGCCAGTTAGAGGGCCTGTCAATCAACTGCAAACGCCGCATGAATGTAATTTGCATAATTTCCCATATATCCTGTCAGCGGGCATGGGTACGGCTCATGGCTGAGGTTTTGTCATCACATTTGACTTCATCGGACAGTGATTACCCTCCCATCCCAATTTCCCATCTTGAAATATTCTCATCTTCTTGTGTCTGTATCCCTTGTTTTATTTTTGCATCTCTATTCGCATGAGTGAATATGCATGTGTGTGTGTCAAAGTCTATACACCCTAGTGACTAGTGGCTGGTAATTGAGAGGAGAGGGCTAATAACAACAGTGTTAGACAGGCCTGAGTGAGCGCCGTTGTTATTCCCTTGTTACAGTGGCCAAACGTAGGACAAAAATATACACGCTGCCTTTGTCCTTACACGCACATTTTATTTAAAGTGCTTGTATTGGTGGGATGTAGTGAGGAGAAGATGATTAGAGGGAAATGAGGGATGGTGAGGAGACAAACTAAGAACTTAACAGACTGAGTAAATTGACTCTGGGCGTGTTATGTGTGTGGTTAAACACATCGAACTATGTACGACTGTGTGCGCTCGCATATGTTTTCAATTATGAGTCCGCCGTCGTCAGAATGT
This sequence comes from Ostorhinchus rueppellii, assembly GCA_030068375.1. Classification (NCBI taxonomy): domain Eukaryota; kingdom Metazoa; phylum Chordata; class Actinopteri; order Kurtiformes; family Apogonidae; genus Ostorhinchus; species Ostorhinchus rueppellii. The sequence goes on along the minus strand of JAQQZY010000020.1, from coordinate 5,031,970 downwards.
GTGGCAGGCTTCATGCAGATGCTAATGTGCCCTATATGATTTTTTTTATTCGACAACTGCAACAAAAGCGTCCATCCCCATAGCTCCCCGTCTGTCTATCAAATAATGTCAACACATTCTTCCTCCGTGACCTCGAAACTGCGAAGTCACTGTCACCCTGACCATAACAAATGTTTATTTAGACGCCCAACAATGGCGTACTGTGATGGATGCACCCTCAGCACCTAAAGCAGAACTGACCTATCTAAATATAAATAGAGCCATAGGTCCATTCACCGCTCAGATGGAGACCATTTTTCTCTCCTTGCCGGCCTCCAGTCAAATTAACATTTAACAACTGTATTCACAGCGTCTCGTAGAGGGAAAATTAAATATGCATTAACATATGTATTATATGAAACAAGTGATAGATAGTTGTCTCTTTCCATTGTCCAACTGTGGAGGAGGGCAGACTTGGAATATTTAAAAGTCACTCAGTTTTCTTCTGAACTGCTTTATCCTCCAGACAGCTGTGGGGGTGCAGGAGCCTATCCCAGCGACAATATGGGCGAAGGGGGGTCTTAGTATTTAACCCTTTCATGCATGAATTATGAGAACATTAGTCAAGATTTATTTTTCTTGAGTGTTTTTATTCCTCCTTCAGCATCAAAAAACTGTTTTTACTTCCACCAAGAAGGTTACGTTTTTGCCGGTGTTTATCTGTTTGCTTATTTGTGTTCAAAATAACTTGAAAAGTTCAGAATGGATTTGGATGAAATTTTCAGAAATTGTTGGAAATGAGATATGGAAGAAATTATTACATTTTGGGGGTGATCAGATCACCGTCTGAATCCAGGAATTTTTTTTTTAATTCAATAACATTGTGGGATAGGACCATTTGGGGCATTTGTGCATTTAACTCCACAAAGAATGGTCCGGACACTGGGAGAAAATACATGACATGTTTTGAAAAGGTTCTACGAGATATCAAAGACTGATCTGGATAATTAAATAATTACCTCCGCCAAGGAGGTTATAGAATCAGTAGAGTTTGTTTGTTTGTTTGTTTGTTAGCAACACAACTCAAAAAAATTATGGATGGATTTTGATGAATTTTTCAGGATATGTTAGAAATGGGGCGAGGAACAACTGATTACATTTTAGTGGTGATCTGGATCACCGGCTGGATCCAGGAATTTTTTAAAGGTTCCTTTATCATTTGGAGATAGGGCATGATGGCACCAAGCTGCCTTGGCGGAGGTCTGTGCTTTTCGGGTGCTTTTTTAGTTTTTTTCATGTATTTGCAACAATGTCCACTCCGTTACACTATCCATTTAATTTTTGAAGAAAAGACACATGTATATGAAAACTATGAAATATTTTTTTTTAATGCTGATAATCTGATGTTTTCTCCTTTTAACATATTTTAATACTAGTTATTAATCACTGCCAACCCCCCCCCCCAAAAAAAAAAAAAAATTACAGTCTAAATATTAACAAATGATTTACACTTTAGTTTAGTTTATTTCGAATATGCAACAGAACAAAATAATCCTATGCCCTCCTTATTTTTGAAACAGATTATAAGAAAACAAAACAAATAAAAACCTATACATATACATGAAAACAAAGTATGACTTCATTTGCATTTTCACACTAAAACATGTTGATCAGGTTTATCAATAACAGTAAAGTTACGGTACTGGTATAAACTACAGTGTATGGGATGATGCATAAGTGTCCACTGTGTTTGGTTGATATGGAACTAAAACAACAAAATCCATAAATATGTAAGAGAACAGCTGTAGAGTTACTGTCCACTGCAGTGACCAGTATGCATGAAAGGGTTAAAAGTGATGATGTGTATTTAACATGGGATGGTGAAGGCAGAATAAGAACTGAAGACAGAAACATAAAGATCAGTTTCATGGATGCATAAACACACAGCACAGATGTTTGCAGAGCCGTTGCACTTGTGAGAAACTCAAATATCATTAAACCCTACTACCAGATTCTGTCTGTGTCTATAAGATGAGTTTGGTTTTTTTTTTCCAGTCAGATGTCAAATTCCTTCACGCTGCACATTTGTGGTTGTGGCGTCTTTTATTCCACATATAGAACACGATTCACAGATTTTCAGCTGCATTACTGAATAATGAAACTGTCAGTGTCCGCACTTTTTTCATTTGTTTATTTGTTTTGAGCAGAAGAAAAAACAGAAAATGTTTATGTGTGCAAGGAACTAATATCACAGCAAATACATTAATGAATAGGTGATCAAGACAATATAGCACGTTCTATGTTTACTGGTACACTAATAACAAAATAAATTCAATATGTGTTGCTCCAAAAGGAGTGGGAAGAAGAAAACGTATTAAATCCGACCCCCCTCTCACATTTATACAACAGAACATATTACTTTTGCTTCCATACTGATAAAGTTACATCTGTTTAGAATCCTAATAATGTAAATAACAGAAAGTAAACACAACAGGAAAACTGACTTAAAAATCATAACTTAGAATGCAATATGTTTCAACAATAATTCATTCATTCATTTTCTATACCCGCTTTATCCTCACTAGGGCACTCACATGGAGCCTATCCCAGCTACTTAAGGGCGAAGGCGGGGTACACCCTGGACAAGTCGCCAGTTCATCACAGGGC
>JAQQZY010000020.1:4925440-4937601 GCA_030068375.1 Ostorhinchus rueppellii | reverse complement strand
AGAATAGGAAAAACAAAATACAATATTCTAATCTAAACTCAAACGAAAAACAGGAGAAAACACCAAACAAAAAGAGCTGCCCTCTCCTACAAATACAATACTATCAACACTATCCAAAACAAACATCAAAACTCTATCCTCACTATTTACAAATACTATCAAAACTAACTAACATCAAAGTCTATATTTACTATTTACAAATAATCAAATCGAATACACAATGTCTGGAAACTAAGCACACACAGGAACAGGTTGGTAGGTGGCAGTGACCAAGAGAGAGAGAGAGCACTGGATCTGATGCCACTTTTAAATGATGAATCATCACAGTCTTCCAATCAGTTGTCACTTCCTGAAAAAAACAAAACCCAGACACACACACAGCACCCCTATAGGAGTGGGGGGGAAAACACACTGTAGAAATACACAAAAACACAAATTATGACCCAGGGTCATAACAATTTTCAGTTTTGTATCATGTTTGATACACTGGGTCTCAATGTTCAAATATTTTTTTGGGAACAAACATGTCTAACAAATTGGTAATTCCTTTTCAAAATTGTCCAAGTTCTGCGTCCTTCCTCATTAATGACAGTGTTGTAGTGTCACTGGAAAGGCCTCTGCTGAATGAATTCCTCCCCCCCGGTGGATTATCTGTGTATTGCATGTATATAATTGAAAACATCAGGTTTTTCAAGACACAATATCACACTGATTATGTAGAGGGCTTCAAAACTCATTAAATGACACATCTGGTGTTATGGGGTTAAAGTTAATGTTATAAATCAATCAAGGAAGTCAGTTTGTGGCAGTCACAGTAAAGAAACCTCTAGTTTAGTGTTAAACAGCAGAATGGACTGGATCTCATATCAAATGTGATGTACTTGGCATTATTTTATCTCAATCTTCAAGAACAAAGTGAAAAAGTATTAAAAGGGGTGAAAATCACAACAGACTGGTCATGTTGGAGACTGATCTCATGAAATGGCATTGTGTATCACACCAGTTCATATGGTATTTGGCGTGTTATACATACGCATTTTGGTCCTTTTGTGTGTTATTCAACACTGTTTGATCACATCAATTTATCCAATTGAACCAACTACGCAAGGTAGAGTATTTTTCAAAAATGATAGCCGTTGCAAAATCATTTGCGATACTGGGCAGGTTCTGCATGTAACGCAAGTGGACACGATAGGTTATACACAAAACCTGAAGTGAGATAAAGGTTCATAAAAAACCCACATGTCTGGATTAAAAAAAAACAAACTACTAGGATCATCAATTTTGACAGTGTCTTTATATAAGACCATTTCAAGCCATGTTTTCCAGATCAAATGCACTGACACCTGGGTAGTTTTTCATGTCCCAATTTTGGTCCTATTTTTAGCCCCAATATTTATTAAAAATTAATTCATTTTGGGATAGCTCAGAGCAAGAGTAAAAGTTTTTTGCATTTATCTGAGGTCATCATTAGGTACATGCCAGGGGGGAAACATGTCAAACTTTCCCTTTTATTACTGGGTCTAAAAAGTTGCCCTGGTACCAAAATAAACCCAGTTTGATAGAGACACCCATGTTTAAGTGATGCATAATTCAAAGGGGCTCTGTTACCTTCCCCAGACACTAAGTGAAAGTTTGGGGCACAACTGAGGAAAACTAACAAAATACCATACCAGTACACACCACAAATACTTCTAAAAGGTGGTTTGGGTAGAAACCCCCTCAATCCTCTGAATCTATCGAAAGGATCCACAAAAAAAACAAAAAGTCATTAGAGCCACAAAACCAAAGACTAAGTTGTAATTATGTAAATGAACGTGGGCAAAAACAAAAACCCAAAATTCAGTGTGCTTCCTTGATAGGCAAAATGGGGAGACAAATAGGGAAATGAGGCCACAGCCAACCTGAACAGTGCGTATCGGCCTCCTTATTCCACACCCACTCAGGACAATTACCCTCAGCTGTGGTGGACCCGCAGGTGCCTCCACTCACACCTGATCAACAGAACCTGAAGGCAGGATCTGCCTGGAACAGTTAAAAAAAAAATGACTCGACCCTCACCAAAATAATGAAGCTGCTGTCCATTCTGAGAAATAGTTTCAGCCCAAAGTATCAGAATTGTTACTATTTTGTGGCACAATGTTGTAGGAATGGAATAATTTATCGTTTTTGTTAATTTAAGGTCTTTGATGTACGCACTTTTATATGTTTTTGTTCTGTTTTTGCCAAGAAATAGTAAATTGTTACCACCTCTTAACAGAGAAACAGAGAAAATGGAAGAAGAAGTGACTTTTTCAGTAAACTATATCATTATCTGAACATAAACCAAGTGTGTCCATCCACTGTCATTCATCCAACTCCATGGGTTTTATTGGTGGATCAATGTTGTAGAAGATGACGGTGTTTCTATGGTAACTACGGAGCCTCTGAACGTCCAAATGGGTCATATCTGAATACCATGAAAAGATTGAAAAACTGTATTTTACACCGATTATTTACATGTACTGATAGAATTAGTGGATCAGAAGTTATTAATCATTTTAGATCATGACATGGTTTTGGTCATCAGCAGTCACTTTTCCATTGACCCTCAGATATCGCAAATATGACTTGTGCATAAAAACTGACCTAATGGAAAAAACAACAATTTTGCCTAAACTCTTGTTTTTTGATTAAAAGTTTTTGAGCTGGCAAGAGCTGGTTTTTCGGGCGTTGCAAAATTGATATATTGTACAAAAATTGCAATGGAAAGACCGTTTTTTTTTTTTTTTGTTTTTTTGCAAGTAGAGTCATGTGAATAAAAATAAAAATGAATGGGGACGGACATTACAGCAAGTGAAGAAGAAGAAACATGGTCCAGTATGTGAGGACACACCAGGAAACTGAATAATTTTTTAAATTTAGTACAGAATAAAGGGGTAATGTATAATAATAGTAATAATAATAATAATAATAATAATAATAACAATAATATTTACGTTCGTTGCCATGTTTATGGAACGACTTCACATGTCATCTCATGATAATAAGTAAAGAAATCATCGCATTTTTGATTTAATGGAAAAAATGACGTTACACACTACTTTTTTTTTTTACATTTAGTAAATATAAAGTAAAGTTTTACACAAATACCTCCAATGGAAAAGTGACTAGTGGCTGTTTAGGTCTTTACAGGTTACAAAGACTGAGAAATGCATATGTGTGTACGTTAGAACTTTACCAAACCAATAAACTTAATGCTGGACTAGGACTTTCACATCATCTTATAGTATGTAACGTGCAAATAAACTAGATTAATTAGAAGCTTAACATGTGAAAAATATAAGAAAACTAAAATTCAGATAGAGATGCTGCACTGATCACCTGCATTTACACAAATATCAATATAACAAGGTTGCCAGGGAATGCTTTTTACCATTTGTCACATCAGCTGATGAAGTGGCACAACCCAAAAAAATGGCATGACATTTAATCAAATTCTAACACACGGGACAGCACCGCACTTCACCTCATTATTCAATCACTAACAATCCCCCTCAGACACTTTAAACCAAACAAAACGCTTCCTTCCTCTCAGGGGATGGTGGATATTTGATACCCTTTATCACTTCACGTTAAAATGGCTTTAAACGCCTCTCATTAACTAAACAAGTGAGATGAGGAGGATGGGAAACAGAAACCTTGTCATAGTCAATCAACTCACAAACCCAGCGTACAACAACTTCCACAGTATAGATGACACGCGAGTTAGAACAAACTGGCAAAGTGGCCTCGGACTAGCTCCAGCCCGAGGAAGTCAGAAAGCATGGTTTGATGATAACATGGACAGACATTGTGACAGCAGCCAGGGAGCAAAGCTTGACATCATGAGCCCTCCCAACCCACCCATAATACATATTGCTCACACACACACACACACACATAAACACCACGGGGGACTTCCCAGCCACCCACACTCACATCTCCATCCTCAGCCTTTGAGTTATTACCTGTTTCCATTACATCTTTCATGCAGGGCCAATAAAACCTGAATCAGGTTATGAGACAGGCTGCGAGACCTGAGCATCTCAACCTTTATTAAGCTGTCTGTTACCGAGGAGGAGGAGGAGAAGAAGGCTGCAAACACATGTGCACAAAGTTACCGCAGCCACAACCAAGACGGGAACAAATAAGCATAAAACACAAATGATTCCTTCCAAACAGATGGGACAGTGTGAGAGGGGGAAGGGTGGAGGTTCAGAGGGGGAAAATGAAAGGAAAGGAGGGCTACGCTGTCAGGGGCCGACAGTAAGGGTATACCCCCGAAATCCCCCCAGTCCTCTGATTTATAATAAAACAAACTAGAAAAGCACTCGGAGAGCGCAGACCTCCGCCAAGATAGTGTTTGTATTTTATTTTTTTTTAAGGTAGTGTTTGTATTTTTTTTTTAAGGTAGTGTTTGTACGTTTTTGTTTTTTTTTTTAAGGTAGTGTTTGTACTTTTTTTTTAAGGTCGTGTTTGTACGTTTTTTGCTTTTTTTTAAGGTAGTGTTTGTACATTTTTTTAGGTAGTGTTTGTACTTTCCTCCACTAGATGGCGGTGAATGACCTCATGCCCTATGTCACAATGATAAAGAATCCTTTAAAAAAGTTCCTGGATCCAGACGGTGATTCAAATTGCCTCCAAAATTTAATAATCTCTTCCTTGAGCCAGAGTGGACATACCCTGAAAATTTCATCAAAATCTGTCTATAACTTTTTGAGTTATGTTGCTAACAAACAAAGTTGGATGGACGGTCACAAACAAACCCACAGTAAAATAATAACCTCCTTGGTGGAGGCAATAAGTGACACAATGTACAAAAGATACCTTAAGTTTGGATGATTGATCTGAACTAAATTTGAGCTTGATTGTCCTACTACAGGGGTTCCCAGAGTGGGGTGTATGTACCCCCAGGAGAGGAAGAAGCCCAGGGGGTACATGAAATTTTTTTGTGGAAAAATACATTAAACAAGTCATCATGTACTGAATACAATATAAATAATGAGAATTAATGCTGAAATATAAAATAATAAAAACATTCATATTATAGTTTTACTGTCAATTATCTTGTTGAAGCTTTGGTAACATTTTAAGAATATTTCTAGTTTACATTCTTCAAAATGAGATTATTTAAGTGGCTAAAAAATGTTTTTGTTGATGAAAGGTTCATTTATTAATTACTGATGAATTTATTTATTTTTCTTATCAATAAAAGAGGGCACTTAACAGTTCATGTTTTACACACTAAATTTACTCTAAAAAGTTAAATATATGTTGTTTGTTTACAAAGTTTTGAAAATATAAACAAAAACCTTTGGCTCAGGAACAAATTTTGCTGAATTTTTTTCAAGTAAAAATGCTGAAGCAAGAGTTGGGGGTCCTTGGCTTAAAATATATATTTGAGGGGGTACTCCACTCTAAAAATTTTGAGAACCATTGGCCTACTATAGCTACTAATGATGAACTAAAAACATGATTTTTTCAACACAAGCGCCCCCTTTTGGACAAGTGAAAATATTCATAGAACACCCAAATGAATGGGGTTCTTCCCCTGAGGGCCGCTCATTTATCGAGCCTAAATAATGTCAGAAAAGATATTAAATACTTGTTGCTGGATCAATAAGAACCACGTCTGAGCTTGATTGTCCAATTAGTTCCTTAATAAGTTCCAAAAAAAGTGATTTTTCGGCAGAAGCTCCCCCTACTATTTGGAAAACACACACCACCTAGTGTCAAAATATGACACCATGGGATGAGGATCAGCACCTCCCAGTCTGAGGCCATGGTCCTCAGCTGGAAAAGGGTAGAGTGCCCACTCAGTGTCAGGGAGGAAGTCCTGCCTCAGGGGGAGGAGTTCAAGTATCTCAGGATCTTATTCACGAGTGAGGTTAGGATGGAGTGGGAGGTCGACAGGTGGATTGGGGCGGCGCCTGCAGTGATGCGAATGTTAAACTAGTCCGTTATGGTGAAGAAGGAGCTAAGCCAGAAGGTGAAGCTCTCAATTTACTGGTAGATAAATAAATATAAAAATAATAAATCGTGGCTGGGGAGAGGGCTGTCCGGGCTTTGTTGCTGAAGCTGCTGCCTTCACGACCCGGACCGATAAGCGGAAGACGACAAGTACAAGTACGAGTATGAACCACCACGAGATTACCCACCTCTGCCTGGAACAGAAGTGCTGTGTATGAGGGGCTATAAAGAAGCTGAAGCCAGTCGGGTTCTTCCACTAGGGGTCTCCTATGTTGGTTATCAAAGGCTAAGAAGTCCAACCAAATCTGTCCTACTTATCGCGTTCACATGAGGGATATCCAATGGCGTCCAGAGTAAAACCATTATATCCCTGAAACTCCATTTCGGGGATATAATGAAATAAGATATCCCTATAAGAGGAAACAAGGAGTCCCAAGTCAGCAAACAGCAGGGATCATCAGCGCAGCCTTGAAAGAATATCAGAGCAACCATCCAAGCATAGTATTTACAAGATGTGAAAGTACTGTTATTTATGTGTGACTTGTGACACCGCAGAGCAGGGGAAGTCAAGTGTACTCCAAGACAATGTGTACAAATGTCACTCCAGTGTTTTTACACACACTGCACTGTCACTGGGTCACTGGTCTTCTGGGGAGACCTTGTTACTTTCTCAAAAGTTAGTACCACCGTGTTACATTCACAACAGTAAAGCCAGCCAAAGTCTTCACACATACTTGTAATTAATGCACATTGAGAGTGTGCGTCCGTGTGCAGGATTTAATGCTGGAATAATGCAGGAAGTGTCATCTGTTGCCCTAAGAGAACATACGCAAGCAGAAACAAAGCTGTACTCGGCCTGGCTACATTTTCACACAGTCTGGACATATTCATTCAGCGCTCCTCCACTACATTTTGATGGGCTTGTTTGCTCCAGGCAAACATTTTCAACATGGCCCAAAACAGCGGAGATCTGAAGGAAAAAAAAAAAAAAAAGTGCTGTATGGGATGAACAAATGGCTCCTGAAATCCAAGAGAAAATAATCAAAGCTCTGGAACGTACTGAGATACTCACTTCGGTTCTAAAGTTGCACACGTACTGAGAGTTAATATTACTCCAAAAAAAAAAAAAAAGAAAAAAAAAGAAAAAACCATCAGAGATTTTCAGATGTTGAGTTTGGATAAAATGCTAGAGATGCATTTTGATTACAGTTACCTCAAAAATGGCTTTTTCTTCACTCAAACTCCTACCATTCCCAGAACTTACACTTTTCATACTGTACATCTATCCAACTGATTCACAGAAAAGTAAAAATATAAGTACTTCCATACACTGCACGGCCAAAAAAAAAAGAAAAAGTCGAACATGCAATATTCTCCTGCACCACCTTTGGTTTTGATTCCAGTAGACGTTCACTGGATTTAACTCAGTAACTAGTTCTGATCCTTCCATGGATAAACACTGCAGTGGTTAATAATGTTTGAGCTGGAACAGGTTATTGAACTCTAACTGCAGTGAGTGTCCTCTCATGTCTTTAACGTCAGAAAGACTGGATAGTGCCAGGACTGATCCGGATCATCAGGTTTGTGACAGAATCAGACATCATTTCCACACATGGATTAACCAACAGAAAGTCTAGACTCTAATTCAAAGATGTGATGAAGACTTGATGCAGCGGTCTGATTCTGCATCATCAATAATCAGAAAATAATGGAACTATGACTGGAAAAAACATCATGAACCTGATTTTGACACTACATCGGCAAAATGTGGCAAAACAGTCGCCAGTGAACGTCACCTGTAATCAAAACCAAAGATGTCGCAGTGAAATATTGCATTTGTGACTTTTTTGTAGTTAAATTTCCTATATACTTTAAATTGAAGCACATATTCTGTTACACCGTTTCTCAATTTACATGTATCATGGAGTTTGATTTTTTATTTATTTTTTTTCAGACGGAAGAATTAACTTTTCAAAGCCAAAAAAAAAAAAAAGTTAACCTCATAACCAATGTCCATATTTTTTCTTGACAAAATATACTCATTGTATAGAAATGTTTTCATTCCTGCATTCAGAGCATATGACTGTAATAATGAACTAAGTGACTGTTAAGGTGAAGAAATGAATAAATGATGCTGATTCATTCATGAAAGTGTATAGAACCAGAAAGTAAAGTCTAACAAAACTCACATTCATGGAAGCTGTTAAACCATTTCAGTTTTATGCTTTTATTTATTTATTTTTAGTATTATTATTTTTCAGTCTAGGTTGCACATTTTTCCTGTCAATATAACGGTTCCATATCAGATAGCTGAGCCTTTTAATAGATTTTTGTTTGTTTTTTTTCTTTTTCTATCTGCACACTTCATGGCCTATTCACATGATCTGATAAAGCCGGCTGTATTATTTTAATTAAACTCATTCATTAGGCTCTTTATGTGAAAACACTGTGAATAATTAAACCAAAACACATAATAAACAGGCGATACGGCGGTGCAGTGGTTAGCACTGTCATGTCACCGTGAGAAGGGCACGGGTTCAGTTCCAATTCTTTGTGTGTGTGGTGTTCGCATGTTCTCCCCGTTTGTGTGGGGAGAAGCACCGATAGGTTTATTATGAGAGATTAGTTATAATAATGAATTGTATTTATGAAGCACTTGTCATCTGGTGGAATCTCAAAGTGCTACAGAGAGAAGACAGTCCAACAGAAATAAAATACTATATCAGGAATAAAAGACTCGAGTTCTCCATCTGTATATGTTCAGCATGTGATGAACTGGTGACTCATCCCCACCTTCACCCATAAGTAGCTGGGATAGGCTCCAGCGACCCCCAGGACCCTAGTGTGGATACAAGCAGGTTCAGAAGATGAATGAATGAATAAATGAATGAATGAACGAACATCAAAATCAGAAATACTTCATTAATCCCAGGGTGGAGATGATTTGAATAAACACAGAACAAAGAGAACAGAAACCGCAAACAACAGCCATATATACAATGATAAATGGGGCGGCTATGGCTCAGGTGGTAGAGCAGGTTGTCCAATATCCGAAAGGTTGGTAGTTCAAATCCCGCTCTCTCCAAGTCAGGCAAGACACTTCCCTTTCCTCCAGTGCCACTTACACTGGTGTATGTATGTTTGGTGGTGGTCGGAGGGGCCGTAGGCGTGAAATGGCAGTCATGCTTCCGTCAGTTTGCCCCAGAGCAGCTGTGGCTACAAATGTAGTTTACCACCACCAGAGGGAGAATGTGAGAGTGAATGAATAATGGATCAACAATGTAAAGCGCTTTGGGTGACTTGAAAAGCGCAATAAAATTGTAATCCATCTGTTATTATATATAAGATAATATGACTAGATGAATTTACAGAACTGAAGTGCATACATAAAACTTAAAACAACGACATTTATGAAACTGTCAGACAATCAGAGCAGGGTTTAACCCTTTCATGCATCAACTATAAAAAAGGGTCTAGATTTTATTTTTGATTAATTTTATTTTTCAAAATTAGGCTAAAGTTTAAATTCATTTAGAATTTATCATTATTATTATTTTTTTTTTTCAAATATGGTTTTATTAAGACCCAGGAAAGTACAAGTTTTGGCATTTTTTTTCATTAAGCCATAAAGGCCCAAACACCAAAACCATCTACTGATCAAAACTGTTTAACAAATGCTGATCCACTAATCCTATCAATACATGTAAATAATTGGTGTAAAATGTAGTTTTTCATCTTTTCATGGTCATCATATATGACCCATTTAGATGTTCAGAGGCTCCGTAGTGAACATGGAAACACCATCATCTTCTACAGCATTGATTCACCGGTAAAACTTACAAAGTTTAATCAACGACAGTGGATGGAGATACTTAGTTCATGTTCAGTTAATGAAAAAGTAAGTTTTTCTTCTGTTTTCTCTCTTTTGGTGTAATAACCCTGAAAAATAACCTTCGTACGATGATTAAAATACATGATCATTGAATTAAATATTAAAAAATACATGATTTTCTCTGAAAAAATGCAAAACAGAGAGGGTAATATTATGATAAATGCTGAGACTCATTTAAGAAAGGTTAAATAAAGAGAAAAATTAAATTGAGAACTGCCACAGAAGTAGCACTGGGTCTTAATTGGGTTTAATTCATGGACTATATTTCCAATTACAGTTATTGTTCTTATTGCACACATTCTGGGAGACACACACTAGATGTGGAATGGTGGAGTGATGGACACCAAAATGACGTGGAATGTCCGTCTGTATCATTCCTGCACACTGCCTGATCACAGATGGCTGCAGTCAAGCGTGGCATTTCTGTACAGACATTTTCCCCATTTTTACTTCAGGGTTTTTATAAGGAGGGTCGCATGTGTACACAGCCGAGACATTTTTGGTTATCAGTTTAGCCCATCCCAGTTTGGACACTTGTGAGTACAACGTTCATAAATTGGTCTGTGGTTGAGAAAAGGCTCAGTCAGCCAAGCAGAACAACAGAACATCGTGTGTCTGAGAAGCTTTTTGGTGCGTTGGAGTACATCTCATGACAATTCTAGCAAATCTGACATTGCTTAGTATCAATAATGGATGAATGCTTTGTTCTGAAACTAAAAGCAATGAAAGGTATGCAGTTTGTTTCGTTGTTAGTGTTAAATGAAAGTTATTCCCTGCTGCCGTATACAGTATTTTTTATTTTTATTTATTTCTTTTATTATTTGGGGAAGCATCAGTCCAAAAATTACCCGATTGGGTGCATTAATGTCCATTTGGTTATGACCCTGGGTAATAATTTGTATCTCCTGTATAACGGTGGTGCAGTGGTTAGCACTCGTACTTCACAATAAGAAGGTCCAGCACCAGTCACCTTTCTGTCTGGAGTTTACATGTTCTCTGCATGGGTTCTCTCCGGGTACTCCAGAGACATGCACTGATTGGTTGATCTAAATTGCCCATAGGTGTAAATGTGAGAGTAATTGTTTGTCTATGTGTCAGCCCTGTGATGAACTGGCGACTTGTCCAGGGTGTCCTTTGCCCTTAAGTAGCTGGGATAGGCTCCATGTGACCCCATGTGACCCTAGTGAGGATAAAACGGGTACAGAAGATGGATGGATGGATAGTGTGTGTGTGCTTTCCCCCCAATCATGTAGGGGTGCTGTGGTTGTTGTCATCGTTCTTCTTTCAGGAAGAGGCAGCTGATTGGAGGACCCTGATGATTCATCTTTTAGGAAGGGCATCCATTCCAGTATTTTCTCTCTCTCTCTCTCTCTCTCTCTCTCTCTCTCTCTCTCTCTCTCTCTCTCTTTTGGTCACTACCTCCTTCCAACCCGTTCCTGTTTGTTTCATTTCCAGTCATCGCGTATCATTCGAGAGTTTTTATAAATATATGTAAATACATTTTGATGTTAGTTTTTGATCGTGTGTATTGTTGTATTTGTAGGAGAGGGCGGTTCTTTTTGTTTGACTTTTTCTCCTGTTTTTTCGTTAGGGAGTTTAGATTAGAATATTGTATTTAGTATATTATTTATGAATGATTGTATTACATGGACTCTGTTTGCTCCATTTCATCAGCAAATTGCACATCACCCCATGACCATGATCGAGTCAGAAGCACAAGGGTCATCAACCCTGGAACACACCGCTCATAGTGGGACAACAGCACTAATCTAATGGAACAGTAAATAAAGCACAGCATTTGAAACGCAAAACTGAGTAACTGGAAGGAGCCAAGGATTTTTATTTTCATACCAGCATACATTTACATATGAGATGGCACGAAATTTGGTACTGGAGGACCCAGATTTATCCCCCAAAAAATCTATATATAAACCATATGTACATGAAAAAGACTTCTGTATAATAAAAATAATGAAAAAAGACCTATAGTGGTTACAAATTTATTAGAACACCACCACCCAGTATAACCCACCCACCCTCTAACTCTATGTTAACTGATTTAATTGATTATTATTTATGTTTTATTGATTATGTTTTAATTGTAATTGTGTGTTTTTAACTTGCCTCTTTTCCATTTTTGTAAAGCTGTGAATTGACCTGTGTATGTATTGCATTATACAACTAAATTTGCCCTGTTTATATATAAGGTGTCCCACTGCTGCCATAATTGAACAGTATTTCTGTTTACCTAAATATCTGTTTATGTTTCTATAATGGT